>JAQLOL010000025.1:13376183-13414097 GCA_029783665.1 Naso thynnoides | reverse complement strand
TATCAGAATATAGTGACAGTTCCAGCAAATATGACTGAATAATTGTTAATAATTCTTACCTACTGCAGCTTTAAATCATTATTTATTAAGGTTATTGGCTACAACTTTTAACTTGTTATTAACAGGAATGAGCTGATACGATATTCAGTATCAATATTGGTTTAATATTGGCCAAAATCACTGGATTGGATATCAGAGAGGGGAAAGCGTAGAATCAGATTCAGTTTATTAGCCTAAACTCTCCCATTAATGTATAATTAAAGTATGTGCGACATGCCGTAAAGAGAGATGTCAGCACAAAACAGACTAGCAGCATGTGTCACATAACTAATTTAAACTCATTTAAACATCTAGGTTGAGCAAAGTGCTTCCTTACTGATATCGGTAGATACTCAATGTTTTCCTATGGATATCGGCATTAGACAGAAAAAGTGGTTTTGAGCCATCCGCAGTTATGACCCTGTCTGTGTTCAGTATTGATGCCCTCTGAAAGTCTGCATAATTAAATGAGACCAACAGCGAGAAAATTGGTTATTTCCAACTCACTATTTCTGACTTTCTGTCATGGGTCAGACATACTAAAAGTCAGACAATGCAATTTATGGCACACCCCAACAAGGCCACAATTACATGCATTACCTCATTGCTATGGATACTGCAAACAGCTGTTTGAAAAAACACAAAAAATACAGTTCCAGGAAGACCCCAGGAAGAACAGTCTCCACTACGGTGATGACTAATGGGGGATCCGTAATAAACACAAATATACAGTCAAGCAAGGCGTTTCACAAAAGTGTTGCATTCTGCTCTTATTTGGATCCAAGGACTTATGACACCAGGTGGTGGTGGTGGTCATACCACTTTTGTCCAGAGTGGCTGCTAGAATCAACACAAACTCAAAGTTATGTCCAGCTGCTTTAAATAACGGACCGTCATCTGCTGGACAGACTGTGTAATTACACCATGTTAAATCATTAGTCCAATCATTTTTTCCTGCCTTAAAAAACAGTAAATATCGGTGCATATGGGAGAACAAATACGCCTATACTGATATCTGCCATAGGCCAAAATCGGTCGATAATATATCAGCAAACCGAAATGTCGACCGGGCCATAGTAATGAGGCTTTGTTATTTTATGAATCTGCTCACTGTCATGGGGCTTAGCTCTTTGAGTATAGCATCTTACACTCTACTGATATTATCAGTAATATAATCATTAGCACATACAAACATTTCCGCACACTTTATTCCGTATGACAGCACTGCTCACCTCATTCATTCCTTGTTTCTTAACCCCAACCACCTTCAAACTTGTGCCAGGGCTTTTTTTTTTTTTTTCCCAAAGCAAATTAGACCTTGAGATGGCCCAGTGTTCTGCCTGTGCTGTGTCAAGGTTGTCCTGTGTAGATTTACGGCTTGAGGGACTAGTGAATATTGGATGGGAGGCCCATCTCTAAGCCTGACTGACACCCCGTCAGGCTCTTTGTTGAGGACAGGGTTGGAATTTCATCCCCTTTGAGGAGCAGCAATCTCTGCCAGTAACAGAGACTTTGCGAGGCCTGTTTCACCTGAGTTTACCTGTCATTAAAAACTCCTCGCCTTGCTGAAGCACAGACTCACCACTTTACTACTCTTCACAACCCTTTTTGACCACAATGGCCCTTCATTTGCTGATTTGTTGAGAGACTTATGGTTTGTTGACTTGCACGCACAAAACACATCGCTTGAGAATCAGAGCTGGTGTGACATGTGGTGGAGATTTTCAGCTACAGAATGGCACATAAGCCTCAGCTGCAGTTATCTGCAGCACATTATTGGAGGAATTCCCCGAGCAGTGCTTATATGCTAAAACTGTAGTACTTGTTTACTCTGACAGTGGAATCCTAACACATGGATGAGATGAATAGATTCACACGAGAGCAAACTGATCTGGAAATGTTCACATCAGCAGGAAAACGGGTTGAGGAAACCCCTACACTGAGAAGCGGTACTTCCACAGGAAGCCATTTGGGCCAACCAAGGGCTTCATGCACAGAGTCTCTCCACAGGAACTTCCTACACACAGAACAAGCTGAAAACCTCACAGACTAGCTGTGGTCTGTCCAAACTGGACGTTAGGGAGCCTACTGAAGGTCAGATCAATGGTATCCTATGAGGCCTGCTGTCCTGTTGACTCACCTTAACTATAGTCTCCAAAAAGTTTTGACTTGTCATGTCTCTGTGAAGAAAAGACAATAATTAAAACATGTTGCTTTTGATTGACAGTGCTTAAAATCTTTACAGTGCAAATGTTTATGCTTAGTTTTGTTTAATATCCACAGAAATAATTTAAGAAACATTTATCCTCATTAAGAATGGAAAGGTTTGCGTATGTAATCATGGCAGTCCTATAAAGCTTTTAATCTTGACAGACTTTATGGAGTCCTGTGGTTAATATATGTGCGAATGAGAAGAAATCACCAAACAAAATCAGTTTAATCGCGTGTCCATCTGCTTCCTTGGTTCCCAACTCTGCTGAACGTATAGCGCGAGCACCAATGAATTAGGATAACAAGTCATTTTCATTGCTCCACAATGTTTACTAAAGAGCTTTGAGGCTTGGAATCAATTAGGATTGGCTTTCCTCAAGTCCATTTACTTTAGGGTTGAGCTGGGCCTGCAGCTGTGAAACCTGAGGACCCCTTTCTCTCTCTCTCTGTTTCCCTCTCTCCTTCTGCTAAACAAGGTCTTTGGGGAGCTGAACTGACACAAACCAGTGTTAAAACCAGGCATAAGAAACAGCCAGCAGAACTTAATGTCATGGCTATCATTATCATACAAAGGGAAGCGGTGTCCAACAGATTTGAATGCTTTCTGCTTTTCAATTATAAACATCTGGTGCTGAGTTATGTCAGAGTTAAATGTGCTGGACGTTGCTAGTCAACCATTTGAAATACAACATTTTGAGGAAAACTGAACCTTCTAACTTGTAAGAGAGGATGAACGGGTAAGGGCGTGGGCACGAGGTATTAGAAATGGCATTCTTCTGTTCTGGTTCAGCAGAGGGTTTCAGTCCAAATGTTTGCTTTACGTAGCACAATTAACCATAATGCAGCTGTGTTGAGTGAGGAGTTATTACGTGGTACATTTGATCGTCACTTTATGATGATTTGATAACTTATCTCAGCAGTGACTGTGTATAAAAAGATGTGATTTATTTAATGGGTGACTTCTTAATAGAAAAAACGTGTCAAAATCTAACAAGACATATTTTCTCAGTTTTTCTAGATTGATTTCAGATTTTCAAAAAGTTGTTATTTTATTCTTATGCAAATGTGACATCTTTTACCTTAACGTTTACTGCTATGCTGCTCTGCATTTTGACATTCATACGCTGTAAGTTTCTGTCTTGTTAGTGCTGTTCCACTGTGGTCATACTATATGCAGCGTTTAATTTTGGCTGTCACATCACCATGCAAAGCTCTGAAGGAAGTCGGTAGGTCTATGTGGTTTTGTTTCCCATGCACAATAATTTTCACACCTCTCAGCCACCAGCCATTTGTGCTCCTTGTTTTTGCATTTAAGGGAAGTCACACAAATAGCTGTTGGTCTGCAGGCCTTCAAACAGCAGGGTTTCTTGCAAACCCCAGAGTGGCTGACACATTTGATGCAAACTTTTTTTTTGCATGAGATTAGTTATATGCCAATTGCTTACTAATAATCAGTGGGTAAAAGAATAAGTAAAGCAAATGGGTTCATCCTTAAAGCAAATGAAATGTATGTGCGAATTCAGTTGGTGCACTGTCTCTCACGTGCATCATAATTAGATCCTGCAGTGATTTTTTAGATGTTCTCATAGTTTTTTACATGTAGTAGGTCTGCTGTTACAGTACAATGAATTAATGGTAACATAGTGATGCTGTTTTGATGACTGGAATTCCAGAGTGCATTGCATATCATATTTGGATAGATTGCATAACAATTTCTCCAATGCATGTGATAAAACAACGGTGCTGATTACAACACCCATTGTGTCAGCGCCAGGGCAGAGAAAGCCTCCACACCTCCACAGAGAGTTATGAGCATTTCATGGCCAAACTTTGACCTCATGAACTTCATAATTTAAACAAAACTTCCTTTATTATTGTTTATGATTAGATTGCATTCAGAGAGTGGTGATAAGGAGGGAGGTCCGTCCTGAGTGCAGGAGTGCAGGAGTGCAGGACCTCCACAAAACGCCTGAGGTGCCCTCACGCCTTCACTTGACAAGTGAACTTCCCTACAGGCAAATATGCACAGCAGTCTCAACTGTGTATGAACTGTGGAGGTAGTACATGTATAGTAGTAGCTGGTAAGGAGAAGGAGAGAACAAACAAACAAAGTTGCAGAAAAACAAAGGTATACGGTAATCAATTACCAAAAAGGAAGAAGAGAAAAAGGAAGAGAGAGTGCAGGATGTACATCTGACCTGAATTAAGATGAGCTCATTGTGTACTGCAGTGGGTTTAATAGTGCGTTTGTAGAGGAACGCCCAGACTCTGTTCCCTCTCATTCCAGCGGGGCTGTGTCATCCCTGCCCTGGGGCCACCACACATGCAGGCTCCTGCACAAGCAACTCACACACAGGGACATGCCTCACAGCTCTGGGGAGCGCAGGGATCACAACGCGGGGAAGTGTGGAAAAGGGGGATCAGAGGTGCACAGAGGAGAGGAAGAAAGGGATCAGAGGTGGATGGAGGAGAGGAAGAGGGGGATAGGAGGTAGATGGAGGAGAGGAAATGAAGGATCAGGAGAGAGGGGGAAAGCATCAGATGTGAGGAGGACATGAGTTTCTCTACCAGGATGGTGGCTTTCGGGTGGAGGAGAGGATAAAACACAAGTCTGCACAAGGAAAGGAAAAGATGGATCATGTTTGGATGGAAGTATGGACAAAATGGGATCAGAAGAATGAAGGTGTGGGGGAAAAAAAACCCAAGATTATACAAGGATAGTCAAAATGGAAAACTCAATGATAGACTTAGGTATTACACAGGAATCAGGTACCTGGATGAGTGGGAGGACAAACATGCTGATAGATAGTCAAGTTCTTGTAGTAGATGAAGAGTGAGAAGGATGAATTCATATTGAAAGTAGAAGGGGTGGTGTAAGGTAGTACAGTGGCAGTGAGGTGCTGCTGACAGTTTCTGGTTTAGGTACTAACGAGATGACACAGTTGTTGCTGAAGAGGTTTTTTTTTTCTGATTCACTGGTAATTGGAGCGTACTGCAACCCATCTTTGCTGTTCTCAGCCAATGGTGTCAAATGAATCGAAACAATGTCATATTTGGTGAATTAATACCGCAACACTCACACTAATTTGCTCCAGAGTATCATCTGCCACCATTTTTCAACTGAGCCTCCTCAATGTAAGGACACCCCATCCAAGATCCATCCTAGCACTACACCCTCCCAGCATCCATCCCTCCACTAGCACGCTAATAAAAGTCAGCCTGTGTCGTAACCCATTAGGGCTGATTTATTTGATCAGATTCGTATTATTTCCTCAGTCCAAACCCCATGGCACTCTCCTCCCACCAGTGATTAAAGGCAGTAAATCAGGGGCAGGTCCTGTGTAGTGTTTACTCAGAGAGCCAGGCAGCTGCAAGCTGTTTGAGGCCCTTGTTTCTCCCTCTGTTTACCTCGGTTCCCATGACGACTGCACCACCGTCTCCCGAGCGTCTGGAACTTGGCCCCAGGCTGTTTTGGTTACGTTCGAAAGTTTTTAGCTGCTGTGTCTACCCAGAGCTCACAGTGACTTCACCCAGCGAGGAGTGAGCACAGCGATGTTGGACGAGTCGAGGAGGGAAACAGAGGGAAAAGCGAGAGGAGGGGAGGAGGGAGGGACGAAACCTAAGGGTGGGCAGGCACAGGGTGGGGGGAGGGCGAAAAGCCAAGAGCATTACATCATTCCTGGAGCAGAGTCAGAAAGGGAAGGATATGAGTCAGTGGACTGACTGCACCTCTCTCTCCCTCTCGCTCCCTCTCTCGCTCCTCTTGGACGGCAGCCAAGCCCCTTGTGTTTAAGTCCCCAGTACTTGAGTTGGAGTTGGGATTGTGGGGATTGGGACAGTAAAGCTTAGTGTGTGTGCAGACTGTAGGATTTGTAGGTTAGAGCAAGCAAGTCCAGAGGGGCTCAAGTTGAGATGTGGGCACCATGAGAGGTCCAGAAGAGAGTTATAAAGGATTACCAAGACAATGAACGGTTGTCAGTTCTGCTCCATCAGAGAGAAAGAAGCAGGATAACTTCTAGAAACAGACTGTGGAACAACATAAAAAGCAAAAGAGAGTCTCAAGGAGGGAAGAGGAAGGTCTAGCAGTGATGTCATGATGGAGTTAAGGTGGGCAGGGGGGATACAGTGGTGGTTCTTGGGTGGGGATTGAGGTGGAGAGCTGGGCTGAGAGCAAGGCACTCAGTAATGTGAGAGTGCAGGGTCAGGACTGCAGAGTGTCTACCTGCCCTCCCCTGGGGCCCACAGCCCAGGCTATTATCAATCCCCTCAGTGGAGCCACAGCCTGTCATTATTCACTCACATACACACACACACACACACACACACACACACACACACACACACACACACACACGTTCACGTACAGCTTCATGAAGATTCACAAACTGGCAAATGCACTTATTCACACACGAACCCGCTGAACATGAATCCACTAATCCCCCGTGCAGGCTGATGCATAATATATTCATGTAAACACAGAAAGCAAAATGGACCTAATAAGACAAAAGTGTTTTGTTACACCTCCATTTAAATGCTTTATCATAAATATGGGTAATGTAAATTCAGTTAAAATTAAAACCAATTAATTTTCAAATTGAAACTCAGAGGAAAGCCAAAAAAAGTTTTATTTAAATCCTTTATTTAGTTAGATATATTAGTTTAAAAATGCTGACTGGTTTCAGCCTCACAGTGGCTGAAACCACGGGCAGAAAAAATAAAATAGAAAATAATGGTAATAAATACCCAACACAACCAACCAACTAGGTTCAAAGAACCCAATAAAATAGAAATATTTATCATGTACACATCAGTAAGTGAGTGCTGTTTTAAAAGAAACCAGAAGTAACAACATTCTTACTTTTGTTAATAGTGGATTTTTGCCTCTAAAATGGCTTTATTTATCAGCAGAGTCAGCACAAAGCTCAGTAAATCCCCAGAGGAAGTGCTGTCAGATGTTAGTTTTGTTTGTCCTGCCACTGAACAAACATGCCATGTTTTTTTGTGTGTGGTGTTGACGGACACTGTGTTTGTCGTCCTCCAGCTCTGCTGCAGGTGAGCATTGCTAACAGACAGGTGCAGCAGTACAACCTGTGCAAGCTTCAAAGGAGTCTTTCTTCTCAAAAAAAAAAAAGAGAGAGAGAGAGCCTGACCTGTGACAGAACAGTGTCCTGCCTGTGCTGCCTCCGCCAATTATTCACTGTCACAGGTGGCTCCGTGTTTGTGCATTTCATTTCATTGAGCTGTGGCTATCTGATTTAACTTTTCTAAGGAAAATTTCAGCACCTTAGAGCATTTAACTGATCAGTTTTTGGCGACTTCAAGATGTTTTTCTTCACAGCTATAAAATCTGGCAAGTGGCCCTTAAATAGTTACTTCATTCTCAATACATATTTTTAAAAACCCTTTTCTGTTTTTTACACCTTAACTTCATGATTGAAAAATCAGATTCCCCGTGACAGGCATGCAACCATTGCTCTAACTCCATTAATTTATAAATGCACTGTATATGCCATACAAAAGATCATTATGGTCTCAGACATCCAAATGTTTCAATTTTATGCATGTCAAACAGAATAGTATATATATTCACAGGTCCTCATTTTAATGCATTTATAATTAGATCTCCCGCATTACGCAAAAAGATATGTTACATATAACATTCTTGAAACTAAATGCTCTGAATGAAACAATTTCAAACTGTTCAAAAAAGATGTGAGCAAAGTTTTACAGTATAACTTTAAAAATATGGTCAAGTGCTTTTTCCCTTCTTGTTCAGGGCAAAGATATGTCCTCAGAAACTCTCATTCTACATCCACAGTGCAAAAAAACCCTCATGATGTAATCATCATACTGGATAAAAACCCAGCAAAACAGTTTTCCTCCACAAAACCAACATCATGTCACTGCCGCTGCCTCGTGACTGTTTTTTCATCCTTGGATGCGGGCAGAGTATGAATGCAGAGGGAAACTGTGTTGGTGTAGCGCGCAGCTACACTGCACACCTCATTGTACTTTCATGACTTTTCCCATGTGGAAATGTTTGGATTTGCAGTGTTGCTCAGATGTCATAGCGGCTGTTAAATGAGTGTGATTGTGATAAATTGGGATGTAAGACAGGAATGACACACAGTCGGGATGGTAATGATCCTGTGTGTGTGGAGCAATCTAAAATGTCTGACGCGTAAATGCACATATTTAGGTCTGGAAAAATACAGGTATTTATTCAGGTGGGAGACCGTTTGCTCTGTTAAACACCCCCCATTTGGCCATCACTCCCTCACTACTCACTATTACGGTAATCCAGGCTATGATGTCGTCAGTTGATGACATTAATCTGTTGAAGAAAGCTAACCTAAAAGCTTCTTGTTTGCGCTGATTTATAATGCACAAGGGAATGGAGATTTGTTGACTGACATTCTTCCTGAAGTTTCAGCTAAAATATTATTGATTCTCCTAGCACAGGTTAAGAATCAGGTGCTGAAAGCTGTTTTTGAGGCTGTAGAACAGTTGCTGTGTGTTTGTGGGTGTAGCTGCACCCTGCAGCTGGGAACCGATGTTCTCACAAGCAGGGATGTGGTGGCAGTTGTATAAATGATGTCACCGCGTGCAGATGGAGTGGTCTGCGTATTTGGATGGCTCCAACTCTGAGCCACTGACTATGACAGGACGTCTGTCAGGAGTTCCAGCTTAGCCCAGTCCTCATCTGTGCATGTGATTTATTGATGTGGCCATGAGTGTGGATAGTTCTGTTGGTCCACACACGCTTTTGTGGTCTCCAAGGGGGATTTTTCCCCCCACAGGGCTTCCACTGCTGGAGCAGTTTCTAAACGTGATTCTCGTCAAGCTCATCTCATGTGGTTGTTATGACAAACATTATTCATCGCCGTCACTGTTAGTCATCCATTGTACTACGTAAAGTGTGCTTGTGTTTAAAGTGCCTCCAAAAACTCCCAAGATGCCACAACTTTCAACTACAGCATGAAAACACAGCAAAACACTGTTTCTGTTACGACTTTGTAGCTGCAGAAACAAAATAATAAAAAACTAAACAAGGTGGACTCAATAAATGCATAAAATGATTTTTAAGATGCAGGAGCTTGTTTCTTTTAGTGATCTCACGGCAGAAATGCAGCGGTCCCAGGGTTCTTTGCAGTGTAATGCATTTTGTTGATAGCCTCTCCTCCAAACACGCCGCGGCAGCCAGCAGGATCAGGTCCATCAGTTCCATTAAAACTCAAAAGACATCAGAGATGGAGCTGGTACTTTTTTCTTTTTAAAATTTTTTATTGATAATCAATATCTCCTTGGAAACTTCAGTTTTAAATGTTTTGTAGATAATGTTGTAAAGGTTATTTAAGTCAATAAGCCTGTTATGTGATACATATTATCCTGTTTAGTTTCCTGTTATATTTTCTAGCCTAGTGTCTTTATTTTAACCCTTTCCCTCCCTTGACCACACACACACACGCACGCACGCACGCGCGCGCACACACACACACAAACACACACAAAATCTTAATACTGAATAGTTAGCTTATAACACAAGCAGCTATTAATGTATTTGTGTGTCACTAACTCTAACCTCTTCAGTGAAGACAGATAAAGATACTTAAATTAATTAATGTAACACAGTTTCAGCTAATGTGCTTGAACATGAAAAAAATATTTTGCAAAGATATATATTTTAACAACGATCTTGTTGTAATTACTATATTGATCAATTTAGTTACGAATTATTTCCTTTTATGCTGTTATGACAAATGACAAAACTCCATCTGTTGATGAGATATGAGATGCAGCTGAAAATGCCCTAAAGACATCTAGAAAATAGACTTTGAATTACATCTTCTTCTTTTATTGTTTGCCAAACTGCTGTTTCTGAGGTCAAGAATCAACCCTCAAGCTCAACAATGTTTTCATGAGCATTTGCCACATTTATAAACATTTCTAAACCCACCTGTGAATGATTTGTCGTGTATATAAACAGTTGATGGTGTCGGCGGCAGTTGGGTTCGATGTTATTGTATGATAAAGCAAAGAATAATGATAGCAGTTATCCAAACCTCAAGTTCTCTGAATGTCTTTCTGTGTGTGCGTGTGTGTCTGCGTGTCTTCTCAGGCCTGTCCCCGGCTCGCTGTCCTCATTGCTGCACCTACGAAACAGACAGAGACAGCCTCTGCCAGCCTCAATGCCTGGAACCCTGCCAGACCCAACCATGCCTGGCTCCTCCGCTGTGCTGATGCCTGTGAGTACAACAGCGCAGAGCACAGAGCACAAGCCCTCACGGTGCACTCACACATGCAGAGACAAAGTCACTCACTCATACGTGACAAGAATGTAAATTCAGACTGCACTTAAACTCTACAGGTTTGCAGTTTGGGAAGTTTTCTGTCACTGCTAAAATGATTCACTGTTGTCTAGAAGGAGGTCATCTCCTGCAGAAATAAAGGATTCTGTCAATAGACTTTATGGCAATTAAGCCAAAAAGATTTCGAGAAGCAACATTGGGAGGCGAGGAATGATAACAACCGAGGGAAAGCTTCTCATATCAGGATTCTAATGATACAACACGTGTTCCCATTGTAACACAAGACAGCCTGTGTTTATGGTATGGAAAAAAAGCCCTCCCATGTTTATTAAATTAAGAGCTAAGCGATTTTAGAGAAGATTGACGGTTCAGGAAAGGGGTGCAGGTTTGGGTGATATTTTTACACAAAACACACTTAGTGCAATTAAGGCTGTGTGTCAGGTTCTCGGCCGGAGTCTCTGTGGGCGAAGGAGGGGAGGGGAGTGGGGGTCGGGCAAGGGAGGGGTGGAGGGAGGCCTTTCCCCCATGGAGACCAACACACCAGCTAGACTTCAGCAGCTGGGAAGCCTGAGCAGCATGCAGACCCCCACACAAAGATTTCTTCTTTCCTGTATATACTGCTCAGTGAACACTGCTCACATCATCACCCTGTGCAGGTGACCTCTGACCCCTGTCAGCTTACCCAGCTGATTTCCACACATTCAGATCTCAGCTGTGACACATAACCACACTGACTAGGGTCACTCAGGGACTGGGGGTAATCACACACACATACACACGCACACACACAGAGGCTGATATTAATGCACCAGTACTACAGTGCACCTACTCACAACTTGTTCACACTTTTATCAGAAACACACACCCCTGTTGCACCAGCTTCCTGTGTTAAGTCCCTCTGTGCTGGCTTCCTGTTTTGGGTCAGCTCCAGTTATCATCACACAGAGCTGTGCACGGGGCAGCCTGTCATGTGAAATCAGGCTCTTATGCTCTCTCATCTCATCACTTATATCCTACTGTGCAGGAAGATGAGTCTGACACTTTCAAATCATGAGTCTTCTTTTGTGAGCTCTGTGATAACATCTTGTTAAGACATAAAAATCGCCATGGGTAGCATAAATTGGAGCTAAATAAGCAGTTTTTAATGATTTATCTTCTGTGGAAAAGTTTTGTAGTATGTCTAGACTTGTGAGTGTGACTGTTATCTTGGTTTCATGATCTTCAGATGGAGAGACAAATGTCCATGGGCTCCAATATGATGGGTATGCAAGGACCCACCCACAGCAGCTCTTGCTCTTCCACTCACATTCCCTCCATGCACTCAGAAGCCAAGCTGGTGAGTAGATGCATGAATTCACATGGATACGTACACATTTATGCACACCCATACACAAGTGCACATGCTCCAGCTCAGTGTTGCAACCTCTCTTTTCCACTGGACTGTGCCAGCAAAGCTGTGCTCTTAGGTCTGTGTGGATTTCATCATTTGGTGTGTAATCAAAGCTGTGTCTGAACCTGCCAGTGCAGCACTGGAGACTGTGGCTGGAATAAAGGGCCCTTTATGTGGCTGTGGCTGGGCTGCCCATCGACTGCCTGATGTATATCTTAATGTACAGAACATGTTCTGTAGGTCCTGCAACTTGTTAGCACTAGTTTAACACAGCAGGGAAAAAATCAAATGACCTCATCCCTCACAAAGCAGGCAGTTAGAGCAGTGAGAATAAGATGGAGAGAGACAGAAAGGAAACAGTTTTGAAAGTTTCAGAAGTGTAGGAGACTGAAAAAGCTGAGGAGAATGAAACCTCTCTCTTGGGCCCAATTTGCATGATAGTACTGCTAGTATTGATGCCAGTGACTGACAGTCCACGTTTGATTGATGTCAGTCACACTCTAGGTGATATGAAGTGATAAATACCATAGCAGCATGACCACCAGTCAACCTTTGTTTTCAGAACTCTGAAAATGGAAGAGGCTCCATCTGAAGAAAAGCAAGTGTCATGACTTGTATATCAAAAAAATCACCAACTATTGGCTGCTTTCTGTGTTTGGAAAGGTTCACTGATAGCTGAGTCTGCTGGAGAGAAATATTTTGTGAAGACAGAGAGAAAGAGAGAGAGAGAGAGAGAGAGAGAGAGAGAGAGGAGGTAGCAGAGGTCATTAGAAGAGTTATTGCTCTGATAGAGGAGAGCGGGAGCATTCCCAGGGCATTTAATTCTCCCTCTTCCTCCTGCTCTCTCAAGATTGATCGTCTTTGTAGTCTTTCGAATCCCTTCAACTGTTCCTATGGTAACACGCTGGGGTAACACAATATTAGTGAATTAGGCTTATCTCTCCTCTGGCCGTCATCCAGACACATCTTACTCTTTTTTCCCCTCCTATCTATGTAATTGAATTGTAAATGCTCCGTTAGGCCTCCCATAAACATATGCAGTCACTAAATGGCTACAGGCCCCTCGACTGTGCAGCTCTCTGGTTGGTTGGCCATTCAAGCACGAACGTGGATCAATCAAGATTCCAACCCTGATGTCTGAACGCAACTGATGGAATTCCGTGATTGTGGACAGAAAAGTGAGAGACTAATTGTGTTATCAGGGTGCGATCTCCAGCGAGGGTTTCATAAGCATAGACGGGGTCTCTAATGTCTGTAATATCCTCGCCCGGGCCAGGTCGATAAATACGGCCTCGCTATCGGATAACTGGGCCATGATCAGGCCCATGTGTCCCCTGCGACGTTCTCAATCCGGCTCTAATCGCATTACCCCAACCATGTTGACTTTCCGCCAATGGGAAATCTCCGCACTGTAACCCCACACCCCCGAGGCACGGACCTGGATGCACTCTTTCTGCTCAACGTTTACATTGTGAGAGAGGAGAGAGGGATTGAGTGGGACTTTGATGGACATGACGGAAGTAGATAGACAGGCAGAGTGAGCAGGGGAGTTGAAAGGCGAGAGACCGTATCGACATACTGAGACTCCAAAAAGTGAGCGAGAGTGAGAAATTGGAAGAATTCTGTGCAAGTGACATTAAAGGACTTCTGCTGGGCCCAGTTTACTTTGCTGTCTGCTTTTGTGCATGCATGTACGCCAATCTGTGTGCTTGTGATTGTTTGATTTTTTTGTGGTAACTGGAGGCCTCGGTAGCAGGATTAACCCTCCTCTGTCAGAGAAAGCATGCTCAGAGCCTGGGCTAATGAAGGCTAATTGATTTTGTGGTGGGCCAGAGCAGCAGGGAGGCCTGTCTCTGGTGTAAATAGTTAATGAGCCAAAGAACTGCTGTGGCCCCTTGGGGACTCATATCTCGCTCTAAGCTCTCTGTTTGTGCTCTCTTGGCCAGAGACAATATCTGCATCAGGGCACATCTTTGTTCTCTTCTATCTCCGATTTTCTCCTTAAGTGCCATCTTTTAAGTGGTACAGCAAAGCCCGATGGTGTAGTAACTGACTTGTATGTTTTCCCTCACTGCTGTTAGCTGGTTGTCGGGGGGTGTTGCTGAGATTGGAGTGTTTTACTAGTTTTGCTTCCAGTGTTTTTCTTCTTGTGAAGACTGGATGCTCATGGTGACGGGTGTGGTTGTGTTCTGCTCTGTTGTGGTCTGGGGAATAGAATGGTGCGTGTTGTGTGCTGGAGGTTGTGGGATAGTTGACCCTTGCAGCGTAGAGGAAACGGTGCAGAGAGCAGGCCAAGTTCCACAGCACGTCTGCCAAAGCATTACATCAACACTCAGAGCCAGTTCTCCACAGGGCCTCGCGAACAGGCACACACACAAACAGACAGACACACACACACATATGCACTGACTGCTCCAGCTCTGTGTCATCCTCCTCGCACAGTGTCACATAGTTAGACAGCCACAGACATTTATACACATGCGGCCTGTCAGGTACTTAAAGCCAGTGACGAATGAGTAGTACACACATGCTCAGAACACATGCATATACATGGAGCAGAGATGGAAAGAGTTTGAGTCAGAGTATTATTACACAAGTAAGGGTAAAGTTTCTGAAAAGAAATATACTCAAGTACAAGTAAAGTTACTTATATAAAAACTTACTTAAATAAAATTGGAAAACAGTAAACTTTTGTCCTGTTTTACATTTTTAAGGGGACAGGTTTTTTTTTTTATCCGTAATGCTTTTTATAAATCTGAATTGTTTCTGTGTGAGCTGCTAAGTGTTGGAGATACTGGCCCAAAGATGTCTGCCTTCTTTTGAGTATAATGGAACTCAGCTTACGGTGCTTAAAATCCCTCTGAGGAACTGTAATTTTATGTTGATTGTAGCGGCGCGTGTGGGTAAAAGCAGTACTGCTACTGTCTTAAAGATCTTGCGTTTGTTTTGGAAGAGAGTGAAAGCAACAAGCCACTTACTTGCGTAATACCAGTCTAGCTAAAAATGCAAAATATTGAAATTATTTAAAGTAAATTTTCCTCCTGCTCCCAACCATAGGTAGTTAAAAAACAGAACCATGGATCAATCTTGCTTACAAACAGCAAATCATTTTTTTGTTGGTAAGGTGTGAGGCATCAGTATTGAATTTAGACTGCTTCATAACTACTTAGAAGTTCCTCATAGGGACTTAAAAAAACAAACAAACTCAACAGCAATGTCATTTTAACAATTAATCCAGTTTCTTGCTACCAAATCACACCTTCCAACTGCATGCATCTCCTCATGGATAAGAGTGTCATGTTCATGACAGTGCTGAATTTGAAAGACGTCCTCCTCAGCTGGGCTGTAATGTTTGCTAGCTCAGTGGTGCTCAGTCATCTCGTAGATGCACACTTCATTCTACGTGTTTCATTACAGTTTCACTTAAATCCATCATGACGTAACTCTGTATTGTCTTGCATTGTGTTGCACACAAACTGCTGAGAGTAATAGTAATGTTTTTTCTTCAGCCCTGACGTGGAGATGTACATACACTGCTATATAAACACACATGTGCATACACGCACTGTAATCTCTTCTGGAAACCCTCCTCTCCTGCTCAGATGGTTTGATATCTTTGTTTGCATGATGAAGGACATTCGTTATCGTTTCTCATCTGTAACAAGGAAAGCCCAAACAAACCCTTATCAAGCTGGTTTTAAAAAACATCTGCCAGTGCCAACTGCGGGACATGACTCAGCTCATGTCAGTGGGACCCTTTCAAAGTGGTGGAATTCTGCATTGTTTTTGTGTTCTTTTCAAATGAGCTCCATGCTTTCCATACATCCCACCCGCCTGCTAATTTCAGACAGAGTGGCCGCCGTATGAAAATGTGTTATTTATTATCATCTCCCAATTATCTGTTGTTTACATTGTTACTAAGGACAATAAATTTGTCACTAAGCATCAGGCTAGGTGCTGAGTTTTTTATGAGGTAAACAATACTATATGTTCCTCCACTGCAGCTCTCTTGGCTGTGCAGCTGGCACTGGATGGGTGGATGACATAATTCCTGGCATGCTCTAAATGTACTCCTTTTTACTTGAGGAGGGAAAAAAACAGTGCGTCTCTTAAAGAAACATTTCATAGGACACAGGAGAACCAATAATCAAAGTGTTTCTGTAGCTTTTTACATTTCATTTACACAACCCTTACTGTTCTCGTGTTCCAGCGTGGTTACTGAACTGCAACAGGCATTTGGGTTAATAGACTTAAAGATCAGGTTTTGTCCTGAACAACGAACACATGAAAAAATTGAAAATCATGTGCATATTTTTTTCAGAGAGTCAAAGAAATGAAAGCTGCTGAAACAGCTACAGATTTGTCAGTTTTCAACATGGTGATTGATTGAGTGATTAGCTAAGTATGAAGTCATTTGTAGGCAGTTAAACCATTAGCGCACATGGTAACTCTATTATGTGTTCCATTCATTTTCCTGCATAGTAGTAGGGGAGCACCTCTGGCTAAACCTCTTGTTGTTGGGAGGAGCAGCACACACAATAGGAGTCTAACTCCAGGTTTTGTAAGCAACATCTGTATGAATAGTGGCATTGTCAGGGTATGATGTCATTGTTGAGGGACGGTGAGCTAAGAGCACAGCTGAATCTGCAGGCTTCTTCGCTGAGCTCTAGCGTATGTGTTTGTGTACTGTAAATGTTTGTGTGAATGCTCACGTGTTTGCTCAAGATGTTTGTGGGCAAATAAGTCAGTGCATTGGCACAGTTGAACAGTCACTGTCAAAACACATCTGTGGACTAACTAAGTAAAAACAAAACATTAAGTGAGAGTTTATTCATAGTATTTGATACATATCTGTTATTTAT
Organism: Naso thynnoides; assembly: GCA_029783665.1. Classification (NCBI taxonomy): domain Eukaryota; kingdom Metazoa; phylum Chordata; class Actinopteri; order Acanthuriformes; family Acanthuridae; genus Naso; species Naso thynnoides. The sequence goes on along the minus strand of JAQLOL010000025.1, from coordinate 13,397,286 downwards.
AACGTGATTCATTAGGTAAACATGTGGGTGTGCGATAAACAACCGTCAAACTATGACACAGAACACAAGACACGAGGAAAGATATGCTGGAGTAAAATGTTTCATGGAGAGAGCGGTCGGTATCAGGGTCTTGGATGCAAAGACAGCTTTGCAGATGATAAACATATGATGTTTCTCGCCATTGCTATGGAGGCGAATCATCTCAGCAGAGTGGAGTGCAGGACTGAGGGGCTGCTGGATCAATGTGAGCCAGCCAGTTTATCAGTGTTGGATGGAGACCATAGCGGGGCCCCTCTCCTCCTGCTTCCACTGTGTTGCCAGTTCCAAAGAGTTTGGTTTCTCTGAACCCCACCAATGTATGCTGAATATAGAAATAGTAAAACAAAAGTAAATGGACATGCTGTGCTTTAAGATGTTCTGCCTTTGTTAGTTGTATTTACCAATAGGATTGCTTGTTACAAAATTGTTACAAATATAAACTGTGTGCTCAACCACAGTTTTCCCATTTATACATGCTGCTTTGGCAGGTCAGTTTATGCCTCTTTAGCTCCATACACATCGCTGTTAATCCCTATAATAAAATTAGGCCTTATATTTGCTTAACACATTGTGTGAGATGCCTGCATTTTTCACATTACAGACTAAATATATCTTTTCTTTTTTGCATTGTTTAGTTGCACTTCATACTGTGAGCTATGATTGTGATGAAGTAACCAAGACTCCAAAGAGCAGAAATATGGTGGTGAAGGCAAGTAGCCACTGTCTTTAGAAATTTTTGGACCAAAAAGTTCTTAAATCGCCCTGAAAAAAGCTGCCACCTGGGGTGTTCCTGGGGAATACACCTCTTTTTTCTGGTGGCATAAGTATTGCTTATAGGAACCCTGTGACGCAACGTAAGAGGTTGTATGCTAATGTCACTTAATCCTGACTTAATAATAACTTTTGCCGACATATAAGAAGAAGAACAACAAATGAAGACTACTGCATTAGTGCTCTGTCGTATGTGCCAAAATGTTAACACAAACCTACTTGCTGAAGCCATTAAATCTCCAAGGCGATATGACAACAGCAGCAAGATGGTAGACATTCTCATGACGAGCTCTTGTTTACATTTTGTGTCGCCTTCTTTACACAGCTGATGGTTTTTTAAAAATGGTGGCCATTGGGCACCCTGGCAGCTAGGTTGGTAGAGCGTGCGCCCCATGTACAGAGGCTGTGTCCTCGCTGCAGTGGCCCCAGGTTCAATTCCACCCTGTGGCCCTTTGCTGCATGTTATTCCCTCTCTCTCCAACATTTCCTGTCTAATCCTTCAGCTGTCCTCAATAAAGGCCCAAAAAAGCCCTTAAAAAATAACTTTAAAAAAAGGTATTTGCTGTGGCTGGCTCTTGAGTTTGACCCATCAGCTCACACTTATGTCACTCAGAGCTCCTCTGGAACTTCTAAAGTATCTACTCTGAAGTTCTTCATAACAGAGTTCTAAGAACGACAATCGTTCACGGTTCCTGTGGTGCAGATACAATAAAAACAGGAGGCTCTTAGAACTAAGGTTCCTTCAGTCCAAAAAAGCCCATTGTCTGCTATAAAGTTGTACTGCAGTAATACTATAGTAACCAGATAGTAAATCTGTAGTTTAAGCCATGTCAGAAACGGAGTGTTGAGCTATTCAAAGCAACATCTGGACCAGGTTTATTCAGCATCACTGCATCAGTCAGAAAAGAATTGCCTTGAAATGCTGAAAGTATTAAAAATATGAACAAAGAATGACTCCTGTGAGAACTTATTGGTTGAAGTGAATGCAGATAAAACTTGAACAGGTAACTATATTCTGTCAGTTAAAAGTTGATAAAAGCAAACTTTCACAGCTAAAAAGTTCAAAGTTGATGTTTTAAAGTTAAGACACATCAAGGTCTTTCAGGGCTGTGTGCACTGGTACATTTACATTTGAGTGGTTACATGTGTGTGTACTTGTATGCCTAACCCTCCGCATGTCTGTGTGTGACCGTGTGCGGGTGGGGTTATGGACGAGGATGGCAGTTGTGTCGCATCTGTTTGTCTTTGGATGACCGCGTGTTGTTTTAGCTGTGCTGATGGGAGGTGTATGTGAAGGCCATTTGGTCATGGTTCAGGGCCCGTGAATGGGACAGGGCTCTGATAGAGCCAAGCTTGGGTAAACCAGCTGCCATCACCACGCGGGCCAGACTGGACTGGTCCAGCCACCATGAGCCCCCCTGGAGCCTGAGCAGTAAACTGGACTCCAGAATAGCCTCTCAAACACCAGAGCAGTGATTGGAAAAAGTGTGTTGGTTTAGAATTTTCAATTCGATAAAGTGTTGTCAGTATTGACCAGTTAGGTCTTTATCTCTTCTCTCAAGCCAGTTATTCCTGACAGTTTAGACCCACTTCTGTTCTCTAGACGTCCTTGTTTTGTCCTCAGCATAGTAATGAAAGTTAACAGCCATTTTCTTTTTATATTTCTCCTCTTTGACAGGAGAATGGATTGCTGCTCAGTGTTGGAGCACAAGAGGAATCTTGTGTTCAGAGGTGTCTTAACAAAGTGTGATCCTTATCCAAATGTAGATATAAATATCTTGAAATTGTCGGTAATAAAATGTAATAAAATCCAAACACAAGTAGAAATACTGATTATAATTTACATATTACCATGAGTGTTAGGGAAGTTAAGGAAACCCTGTTGAGCCAAAATACACAAGAATTTAATCTTTGTTATTTTTAAGCATCTTCAAAGCTATACTTTAGTCATCACATATTAATTTACTTTAATAACACGGTGACACATAATTTGCCTGTCACAAATTAAGACATATGTTTGTGTTTATTGTTGCATTCATGCTTTCTCTGTCTCTGTCACTCTGAGGAATTCTCTTTATTCAAGATCGTGGCAGTGGGAGTTGTGATAACCATGTAGGCTGCAGTCGAGCGGGGCTTTACAATAAAGGGAACAGTGGGGATATACAGACCAGAGTCAGAGGCCCATCCATTAACTTGACAGGGAGGAGAAGCTGCCAAGAGAATGAGCGCATGCTTTGGAGCATGCTCCTCAGTGGGCGTGTGTCTCGCTGCGCCCAAACTGCCACGGTTCCTCAGAGCACCACCAGAGTGTCGGGGCCCTGGACGAACAGCCGGTGTGCGTCCGTCTCCCCGTCTGTGTCTGGAACCACAGGGAGGCTCTGTTCGGCCCAGCTCTGATCAGCTTGGCCCAGAACCGGAGAGAGGAGAGAGGGGGCGACATTACAGCCCACGGCTCCCATCAGACTGTCTGCCTCGCCGTTCCCTGAGGAAATCAGTTTAACAGTCCCCAGCTCTTGGCAAGCAGAGGGAGAGGGGGTGGAGGAATAGGGAAGAGGTGTGTGTGAGCGAGAGAGAGTGAGAGAGAGAGAAGGGGGGATGTTACTGCCTCTCTGGGCGAGAGGGAAATCTAATAAAATTCAGCTAATGGGGGCGTGGAGTTTTAGGGCACAGAGAGTGGGTTTTGCAGACAGGCACTGGTGGGTCGTGGTGGTCTTGGAGATGAGGAGAATGGAATTAGATCCTCTGAGTGCTTGGCTAAGCCGCAGAGCCGAACCTCTGCTTTCAACTGCAGATGGTGAACCCATGTTGGGTTTACAGTGCGAGCCTAGGCTGACAAAAAATGCTGCCAGGAAAATCAGAGCCATGATATATTATGCAATTAGAAATGCTGTGTGCTTACACATGATCACTGCGCTGGTGTAGTGTTAACAAAAGGCTGACAGAGACAGACAGAAGCTCTTAGTTTCCTCTATGGGCTCTTTAATTTAAAGAGGAAGATGTCCATTTGAAATTGTGATCTTTTTGCACTTAAACTATGACTCCACAGACTGGTTAAATCTTTCTAACATGCTGTAAGGCGCCAGAGGGCCACAGGTCCCCTGACAGTACACCGCTCTACTTTTAAGGGGAATAAAAGTGCTCACCCTGACCTCAGAGGGTTTGATTTACCCATCCTGAGGCAGGCGTGGTCTCCTCCTTTTGTACCTGCTCTGTGCTCTTGCTTCCTCCGCCCAGGGTTAATAGATATGAAGTCATCTGGCGAGGAGAAACCTGAGTGTGTTCTCAGGATGTGCCCAGAGCACTCACAGGGACATCACTCAAAGCCCCTCGTGTCAAAGAGGAAGCAGCCATTAATAAATATCATTAATGGGTGATCACCTGGTGTCCCTGAAACCACATAAACGTGAGAGGCCTAAGAAAAGGAGTGGGAGTGGAGAGGTCAGAGGGCAAAGGGTCTGAGAGGAGACAGCTCCCCTCAGGGCAAAAGATGGCTGAATCAGGGATTGTGTTTTAACAATGGAAAATCAATAAGCTTACTTTAAGTACACTTCCAGAATACACAAAATGCAGCATCAATACATCAGATTACATATATATGGGCTCTTAGTTTATAGATTTATCCTTGTAGAAGCTGAAATGACAGCTCATCCTCTTTAGTGTCTTTGCTGTGTTTTCCAGTTTTTAACAACAGTCAAGCAGACAGTGGTAGGACAGACTGTGAGCGTCCTGTACCGCCACAGGCTAACACCTGCATTGATTTAATGACTGTTTTCTGTAGCGGCCATGTTTCTGCAGGAGAAATGCATATGTATGTGTGTGTGTTATTAGAGTAAAATGCATGTGGTGGTTAAGTCCTTGTGCTTAGCACAGTCTGGGGAAATACAACCATGTGTTAAAGAGTCATTAGGGAGCTGATGAAGGTGTTTAAGAATCACAGCCTGCTCATCATCGCTCTGCTAACGTCCTGCAGTTGCGTCACTGTGGTTCTGGATACAAAGACTTAAGTTTTGGCCGGGCTTGTTTAGCCGAGCTGGAGTCTCTACTTCAGATGGAGCAGTAGGAGAAACTTGAGCAGAGATTACTTCAGGAATACGTTTTTTTAAGGGTAAGGGTTTTCTCTTTTGACACTATTTGAACTCCGAGGTTTTGTTTAAACTCTGCTGTTTAATGTGGGTGTGCTGATTGAATCCTGACACTTATTTGGGGAGTCTGTGGTCTTCTCTCACCTTAAATGTTCCTTTATATCTTTGAACTGGTTGTTATTACCAGAGAGGTTTTAAATTAGATATGCTGTTTTGGTTTAACAGATTTCATTTTTTCTTATGCCTCAAAATTTATAAATTGCAGTGATCTTAACTGTGTGCATCACGTCAGTTCTTCAGTCTTGCTTTTGGAGTGGCCCCTCAGCTCTTTGACCTGCCTCTGTACTCTGACACTCCTGGGCCTTTTCCGATGCAGGCTAATTCAATTAATAAACAGATAGCGCTGCGCTGCCAGCTGGAAAGCTATGAGAGACACTGATAAATGAGCACTCGCTGTCTTGGGCTGATGGTGTGTGGGGAGGAGAAACTAGAGCCATCTAATCTCTCTCCACCCCTGCTCTCTCTCTTTCTCCCTCTCTCTCTCTCACTGTCCCCCATCACCTCCCTTTCTACCCTCTCTGTCCTTCTCTCCTGGCGCCTGGTTGGCAGAGAGTCAGACAGCTCCAGATGAGCATCTTACCCACACGCAGACATCTTTACTATGGCCTCAAAAACACAGCACAGAGGTGGACAGGCAGCCAGCAGATACCGTATGCTCTTTCAGTTGATTGCCTGCTCTGTGACTAAGTGGCAGGCCATGTGAAGCCCTGATTGGTTTTCTCTTTCACAAGAGGGTTTGGCCTCACCTCTTTGCTGACTGACAATCTGAAGGCTGAAGGGAAGGTGTTAGTCAGATTCATCGTGTGACTCATGGAAGATATCTTTGTCAACACTGGTGACTCTGATTGAGATCTGTAAGCTTTTTTTAAAATACATTTTCTGTCTAAGGTGCATGTCAGCTAGCTGTTTGTTGTTTCCGCATGTTTATTCCATGTCAAGAAGGATATCTAATACAAATTTGCAGAATGTAACTTACTCTTAAATATATTACAATAAGTCAGAGGCCTCTCTCTGACACTTGTTACCCGCAGTAGTCTCAGTATGACTTTGATGCTGTGGACAGCTGCAGGCCTGCGTCTGCCTGCTGTGTGAGTGTAGATTTTGTGGTATTTTAACCCCTGTGTCTCTGATCACAACAACACAAGGCTGTGGCCCATGAAAGTTGTGCTGCTGAGGCTGTGGTGAAGGTGGTACGCATTGGTTATTGTGTGATCAGATGGAGATAAACATTCAGGGAGCAAATTGTTTTTTATAAAAGAAGCTCATACTGAGGTCAAACAGATTAAAAAATGAAGTTTCGAAAGTGCAGTGCTACTTTACTATGTCAGGCATCCCATGGTTGTCAAGCAGAAACTACACTCAGCCAAAACAGGCTGGGCAAGGTCATAATTTCACTTTGCTGGTTTCATGTGTGTCATAGGTGCTATCTTAGGTTATGGAAAGCCAAGTAAAAACAACTGGACTACTAGTGAATTCTCTCACATAATCTTACATGATTTGTAAGTATAACACAAACCAGTGGGGTATGCTCTTTGACTGTTACACTTCAAAAAATGATTCATTTCACTGTGCGTCCTCCCTCCTGGTAAAAAGTTCTCTACTCATGGACGGTGTGAGAGAGGAGTGGTATGCTCCGGTCATGTCCTAGTGTAGTGATCCAGACCAGCTGGATGCCATTCCCTATGGGAATCATGAATGTGAAGGCTGTTAAAAGATATGGAGGCCTGAACACAGCGTGGACTCACTGACAGCAGCTGGGGGAAGGGGGAAGGGAGCAGAGGGAGGAAAGGGAGCACTGGGAAGGAGAATAAAAACTTTGTGGAATTCACAACAGTAGCCTTGAACTGGCTGCTTTTGTTCTCAGTTTTGTTGCTAACATTTTTCAAAATGTGACATGTAGACATATTTTAGACACAGTGCAAGACCAGACTTTAGTGTTTATTTAAGAGTCTGAAGTTTTTTTTTTTCACATCAGCAGTGCATTTGGAAAAAAAAAAGATGCACATTAATCAAAGTTCAACTGTCTCAACACTCTCTCCACCTGTTATTCCTAAAACAGTTCAAATGTAAATGAGACAGTCCAGACATGGATTTTTAATATTTGTCTGGGTTTATTTGCAACCAATTAAGCCTGAAGACATATTTTGGCACATGTATATTTGCACTAGAATTTTTTCCTGGTCTTGCGGTTGTTTTCATGTGATGCCCAGGAAAACAGACTCTTGAGGAGGGGTGCATTCAGTAAACCTAAGGGATACAGGCGCATGTTGAGAGAGTCACTCTCTGGTCTTCCTCCCAGGCTGTTCACAGACACCAGCTCAGTCAGGGCTAAGTAGACCTCACGGTTAAAGCAACAAACCTCCTGCTGGGTCAACAGTCTGGGCTCACACCTTACCAGCAAGCTCATCTCTCAGGCAGACATCCAGACACACACGCACACACATGTGCAGAGGAGAGAGAGGCTATTAGGAATATGAAGAGGAGGGACTGGTGGGAAGGCAATCACAGAAGGTAAAGCAGGAGAATGACAAGACTGAAGGAGAGATAGAGGACATCCTAAGTGGCTTTGATTTGTTCTACTGACATATGGATTTATGGAGACATTTATCATCTCCTAGTCAGACCATGAATCCCCACTGTTCCTGTTTATAATCGGCAAATATAGATTTGAGCATTAACAAAGGTTTATTATAAAATATTAGTTGGAAATGATGTTAAACATTGTGTATGGTTTCCCTTTTGTCCACTTAGAGGCTGAAGGCTGCACTTTCACACCACCCGGGTGCCATCGCCAACGGCAACATGAACTCCATGGGCCACATGATGGAGATGATGTCATCGCGGCAGGAGCAAGGCACCCACCATCACATGCACCCGCACCAGCACTTGCAAGCCCCTCCCCACGCATACCAGCACCACGGCCATCACCACCACAGCCAGGGCCACGGTCAGGGTGGACACCACCACCCGCAGGGACACAACCCCCATCACAACTCCCACAATGCCCACCTCCATCCCGGGCACCCACACCAGACCTCACCGCACCCTCCAATGCACTCTTCTTCACATGTAAGCAAAGCACATTCCCTGCAGAGCCAAAGCTTTTAGGACAACCCAAAGGCAGAACCACAAGTTCAATAATACATTAACTACCCTGCACATTAAACCCTCTCCTATAGCTCCAAGCTGCTGTATAGGTACCATGACTGAAACAAGGCTGCACTTTAGTAGCTCTTTGAGCAGTTTTGAAGGCAGCTATTAGTGGTTTAGCATAAGAAGTATAGCTGAAATGATGCTTCAAATTCACAGTAAGTTAATGGGCGAGAACATTTTCCCTTGCTGCAGCCATAATGCCAAGTAGTTTCCTGGCAACCATCTCAAAGGTAATTTTTTCCTCGAGGTTGGTCAGCTACAGGTCAGTGTCGGATGCCTGCCATGAAGGGAAAGGGTCATGAAGATGCCATAAAATGGCCTTTATGAAATATGCAAACGATTGTCTTTTGAAAACTATGCTCCATGCCATCCTTCACTGCCATGCTGACATTACACAGCCGCAACATGACAGCCTTATATGAAAGTTCTAGTGCATCTCAGCCGTGAATGTAGTTGATTTAATTTTAATTCAAAGTTCGAAAGTATTGCTCACAGCATTTAAAATAAAATGATGTAAGACATTTCGTCCTTGCATTGTCTTCAAGGCCCTCTGTAATGCCAAGCCTTCTGGATGAAGGACAGCCAGACATAAAGAGATACAATTCGCTGTATGTTTCAAATCTATCATTAGGGCATTAAAACAACACTCTCTGTAGGCACAGCAGCCATTAAAGCAGGTTGTATTTTCCATGGTTCTTATAAAAATGGTAATGATGTGAAGACTGAAAGCACTCAATTCTGCCAAGTATATGTCAAGATCTGTCAGTGCATGTACGGTTTTAGAGGCGAGTCTTTTGACTGTGTCTGGTGGCGTTTGTCTGCGTGGAAGTGGGCGGTGGAAAACTGCCTCCTGACACCTCTTTAACAAGGTGGGCAGGCTGGTGAATCAGCCCAGTCACTCACTGTGTCACTGCTGACGCCCACAGCCGGGCTCACAGGGCATGAGGCACAACCAGATGTTGTTTTTGGGTAAATTGCCAGACATGGAATAGCTGCAGGAGGTAATGTATAGATGCTTGTTTTGAGACTTTGAAGGCAGTGAGGTGGTGACAGCAGTCAGGTGAATGGCTGTTTTCCAGGTGTGTCAGAATGGTTACACGTCTGGTCAGGTGGTGGCAGACACTCATCAACTGATTACCCTCCCTCATGTTTCAGATGTCACCTGCAACCCAGCAGATGCAGCCCACGCAGACACTGCAGTCTCCACCCCCCAGTGGCGGTAGGCGCAGGCGGGTAGTGGACGAGGATCCAGACGAACGTCGGCGGAAGTTTCTGGAGCGGAACAGAGCAGCAGCGACAAGATGCAGACAGAAGAGAAAAGTGTGGGTGATGTCATTAGAGAAGAAAGCGGAGGAGCTCACTCAGACCAACATGCAACTTCAGGTAGGCCCTAACTTTATACATTTAAGAAGTGCAACAACCCTTTGAGCTTCTAAAGCCATACACAGCACCCTTCCACTCACAACATAAGCAACAATGAAGATGAAGAGCAAAACACAGAAAGACGCATGTTTGAATGTCTCCAAGCTCGACTACTATCAACACTAAGTAAATACTTTATCAAGCAGACATAGATTTGTTTAAACAGCCATATTATGTCTTATTAAATAAATTTTAAGAGAGTTTAAGAGCTTAAGGAGTTTAAGGTATTTAGAGAAGGAAAAGTTCTTACAAGCTTGCCGGGGGTTTAGTCCAATCAAATCCCAGCTCATTTGTAAACAGCCAGTGAAGGATTCTGCAATTCCACTTACCCCCAGATTGGTCTTGCCCACATTAGTTAACCCATTCCTGATTGTTTGAGACCTTTTTAACAAGAATTGACATCTATGCTGATTAATTTACCTATCCACCACTATTCGAGTGTTTTTGGCAATAAAAATGCTGCAGTTGTGAATGTCCTACAGTCACATGTGTTTTTGACTCAATTCTTTATTCAGAACTTGATGATATGATCTTGTTTTGCACCAAAGATAACAGCAATAAATTGGATTGTTTTGAGTTTTAATCCAAGTTCTACACTTACAAGATCAGCTGAATGCAGTGTTAAATTTATATTTTAAGAAATCCTCTGAAACTTCTGTTTTGTAATAAAAGAAATAATTGAAGAATGATTGTTGTCTCTAGGGGGTTTAAAGGATGAACTTCTATTAAGATGGTGGACTCACAAGACACAACAGAGCTCCTAAAACACAAGATCCTGCAATTTCCATCATGCAGCTGAATAGCATCTTTTTTTAGACCTTCCCTGCCCGATAACGCCTAGACATCCCAAATTGAAGCCAGGTTTTCAATAAAAAATGCAAAGGCTAAAGCCCAATCGAACATCCAAATTATCCCTGATTACCATAATAATATATTATAGCTACTCTGGAAATATCAATACAGCAATACCAATATCTATTAAATAATGAAGGATATCAGTAAGCCATCAGTAATTTTGGACTCACTGGATCATCGTTATAAAAAACTTCTGTGCCTTGTCTGCATTTCAGAATGAAGTAACCATGCTGAAGAATGAGGTGACTCAACTCAAGCAGCTTCTTCTCACACACAAGGACTGTCCCATCACCACTATGCAGAAAGAGTCCCAAGGTTACCTCAGTGAGTAGCTCAAACATAAACATAGACCAACACACACATACACACACTTGGGAATATGACCAAAACACGCCATCATCTGTGTGCCTTAGCTCTACAGTGCAGACAGCGCTGCTGTGAAAGTGCTTGTTAGTTGTGTTGCCAGAGGAGAGGTTTAAACTCTATAAACTGAACTGTGATGGACTCACAGCGACTGCCAAGACTCTTCACTCCTATGTGCCAGTATCCAGCACCCACGCTCACTGCAGGACTCTTCCTTTCACGTATGGGTGTTGCACGTTGGTAGCCAGTCTGGACTGGGAGTTGGTAGTCTGAATCCCACATGAGACCTGTTTTTCCATCTGACAGCACCTCTGCGCACAGAGGCAGCTGAGACTCAGCGTGAGAAAGACGTCACAGGCTGCTCATTGGCATCCAAACTCTCATGGATGTCCCAGGATCTCACTGATTATTATAGTGTGTCTCGGCTCGGGCCACACATGACATCAGCGCCCCACCCTTTTGATACCGATACAAGGGACATTTCCACGTAATTAGGATAAGGCACCTCCCTGTGTGGCTTCAGCAAAGGAAAATATGGCTCACATCCCCCCTTGGCTGAATGGTTCTTTTATACAGAAGAGAGCCAACTCCCAGACTGGGCTGGGAGAGACTTTCATCGATGAGTCTAGCTTGTGGACAGATGTCACCTGCAATCTGTCCAAAAGTCATCAGGCGTGTTTATGGAGTTCAGTGATTCAGGCTTTTAATTTTGTGTTGTCCATATATGGCCTGTTTTGAGACTAAAGGTGAGACTTTTGGTGCAAATACGGTGTGACATATGTTTAAAATGATCTGTCAATAAAGCTGTTTTTTTTACAATGAAGAGATTTGGTCTGTGTTTATTTTGACAAGATTTATTATGATTTGTTTTAAAGTCTCTGTGCAGAGCTTGAGAGTCAGTAATAGTATTTACACATACACACATACACACACGCACACACACTGTACACACGTGGTCCATCCTTACTGATGTCTCTGCTGTCTCCTCAGGTCCAGAGAGCAGTCCGGCGGGCAGTCCAGCGCCAGCGTGCTCCCAGCAGCAGGTCATTCAGCACAACACCATCACCACCTCCACCACAACCGTAGGGGGCAGCAGCGTGCATGGGCTAGCCAACCACCGCACAGACATTAACCCCATCCACTAGAGACAGGAAAGACTATAACACCACCACCATCTCCCCAACACCCTGCTTTCTGCGGGTTACCAGCTGCACATGCTGCCCCCGACCCCCCTACATCAAGAAAAACCTCAAAGGCCTGTGAGGCTGCTCTTTATACAGTAGCTACAGTATGTATTTTTATAGACCAACCCTATAACGCATAAATGTTCTATAGTTTGTTGCCTCTTTTCTTAATCTTTTTTCTGTTGTGCTTTTAGCGAAAAGGGAGTTTTTGCTAATCTCATGCAGCATTTAAGGGACTTTTTCTGTTGTGTATTGGTACAAAATGGACCATGGTGGTCATGGAACCAGAGGAAAGAGACGTTCGCCTCAGACTGTCATCTCTATAAGCAAACCTTTCCATCTCTGTGAGCCTGATGGACTGAGAAAAGAGTCAAATTATTCTCTGATTATCATGCAACAGACACTGGAGTAGTTAGTGTGATGTTGCTGCCTTTAAATTGTTGTCTGAAATCAAGTCAAACTGTCACCTTGAAGTGTTGAAGAAATGAATATGCAAGCAGGTGTAATGATCCTTTTTCTTTCCTAGAAGCGTATATGACTGTTAGCTTTTTCCCTGTCAGCGGTATTCTTTCAAAGTGTTATAAAGTACAGCATGACAGTGAAAAACATGATCAAATAGAAGCAATACATTGCAGTATTGATCCTCCTCAATACACTGCAGTATTGATCATCTTCTCTACTATATGTCTACATAGCAATCAGTGTGGCAAAGCCATTCTGGTGCTGAGGACATACGATGCTGTTACAGCTACAGAAGTGTACACTGTGATACCAGTGAGGCAGCTCGGGGGTTTGAAACAAACTCCTCCGCTCTCCAGGACCAACTGAAGCTTTAATTATTGAGGCCTCTTTTTGTGTGTTTGTGCATCTGGATCCACATTTCGGATTCAACTCCCAAATGAATATAACATTTGATTGCGTGCGTCTGCATAGTTTTGAGTGTGCATGTGAATTATGTATATGATGTTTGTGTTTTGCCCTCTTTCCTCTGCAGAACAAAGTTCAGCAGGTGTGTAAAGAAAGGGAAAAAGATGTGTGTGTGAGAAAGTGAATGTGAGCATGATGTTTCTTTTGACTGGCATCCCGCGACTGGCAGAGTGTTTTACAATTTCTAAAAAGGAGAATTTTATGCTTGTGCTTTCCAAAATGTCACAACGTGCCTGAATCTTTCTTAAAATCTTTGGTTGCCTCACTGTAGACAGCGTATTATTAATGAGTAGTCTCTGTTAGTGGCTTTGTCGTGGATGTCTGCATGTAAGAGCAGCCGAAGGAGAAAAATTCCCATTTTCATTTGACCTCTGACCTCTTCATCAATTTCTCTTCCTCTTTCTCAGGCCTGCTTTGCAGTTTAGATTGGCGATGGATGTACTGATAATAATGTGGGCTTTACCTTTTCTTTAACTCCCTTACAGCCTTGACACGCAACTCATGTTGACCACAAATGCTCTTTCTCTCTTTCCGATGACCAGGAATGTCAATGCATTAGCATGATGACCATAATGCACTGTGTTTTTACAGTAGGATGGGTGAAACACATTCCACTGACAGGTGGAGCGATCGCAGAGCTGTCTATGCACTTTGTCCTCTGTCGTGCCAGAGGGTAGAATAGCCATATTAAGGTCCAAGTAATTCTCAGTGATCCCCCCTTTTTCACACACCAGCGAGAAACTTAACTGTGTATGGCTTTATTAAGACACTGTGCCTGGCATGCATCACATGTCTAAAGATGGAAGGAGGGAGACTAGAGCTGGTAATGTAGGATGCAGCTCAGTTAATAAGGAACCTGCTGTATTAAGTTTGTGCCCTTTTTTTTTTAAATCTGGAAGACAAAAACAACTCGGTTGGGTAGGAATCTCTTTATCATCATAATTGGTTGCATGCAGGTTTTCGTGAAATCATTCAGACTGTTTATATAATGTCTTAACTTTAAAACCTGTGTGTGCAGTTCAATTTGTGTTGATGAAACAGAAATGGATTCTCTCGAAAAGGGCTTTTTTGTCGCACCAACCCTTTGAACTGAAGCTTGCCTTATTTTTAGTATTTTTAAACCATATTCCCATCATTAGATCATTCCAAATTAACCTCTTTCATGTGAAAATATGTTAATGACCTCAAAATACTTTGAACTGGAATCATTCTGGAGTCTCTAGCTACGTTTCTGACAGTGGATCCAGGTTCAGCAAAAGACATTTGTTCCTGCAACGGCAGATAAACAGGACAGATGAAAGTGCAGTGTGAGTGTGTGGTTTTGTGAGAGACAGAGAGAAACGATTCCTACATTAATGATGTTAAAATTGTATTATTTTAAATCTAAAACTATAAATAGTGTACATAATGTTATTAATTTCTGTAATCCTGTACATGTAATGCAACCACCTTTCTTTTTGAAGGGAGTAAATGTGTGGTACATGTGTGTAAATATGATGTTCGCATAGCACTTGTTGCCTTTTGTTGTACGTCGAGGCTCATTTCAGCGCTTAAACACATTGTTTATATGTAATGAACTGATGAATCCATTCTTGCCTGCATTACTTTGTACATTTTTCTTTTATCTGTAATGACATTATCTCCATTTTGTTTTGTTTTGCATTTGTACAGATGTTGAAAGTATCACTGCAGTTACATTACGGTATGAAAATAAAGCACTTGTTCTGTAACATACAACTAATGCTGTGATTGGACATCACAACTGCTTGTGCATGAAATTATGTTTTTTATGATTTTAAAGAAAACAAAAGTGCAAAAATTAACTAAGAGGTATCAACTGAATATTTTAGGACACTGTGCAAAGAATGTAGGCGTGTCTATGTTCAAACTAAATGATCAACAGTGTTTCCTGATGCTCGTCCTTGAGACATAACTGCTCATTAAATAGTTAAATGCTTTAAAGGTTTAGAATACTCATTAATTATTGAACTGTCTAGACATCTTGATAGTGGCCTGATGAAATGACATGGCAATTAACTTCTGTACACAAACATCTTTCTGGCATTTTGTCAAAATCACTACAGAACTCTGCAGCCTGTCAAATACATTTTAAAGCTACAAAAATAGCCGTTATAATGTAATTAATAAGCAGCTTGTACCGTTGCAACATGCAAAGTGGCCTCTATTCTTTCTGCAGGGATCTCAGTAATCTAATGTTATTTTTATGACCTAAGCTGAAACGATCAGAGATTTTACTGTGTAGACTTTTTGAAAAATAAGTTTTTTTCAAGTGAGTCTTAAATTTCTGGTATCTAGTAAAATTTCTCTGTGGCATAGTGACCCCTGGTGGTCATTTGGATAACTAACCAAACAGTAAGTCACAAGAGAAATCCCATTTTTCAACAGGTGCTGCATAATCTGTAAAATGCTGCAGCAGAAGACCTTCAGAAAAGGTTGTGAGACTGCAAAATTCATGGAAGTCTTTTTTGAGACACTCAGACTTAGAAAAAAACTTTTTTATTTTCAGACAGTTCAGGTCTGGTTTCAGGGTTCTCTCTTTACATTTCATCTTCCAGCATTAAGTGAATGCAGCATAAAACAACATTTGCCTCAAGCAATCCCAACAGAAATAACTATGAAATAATTTTCACAGAACTCAGGCTGTGTGCCATTTCATTTCTTCCTCATTTTGTTTTACTGAGTTGAAAAAAAAAAAACTGAAATGTGTGCAGCGATTACATGTCTTGATCCCAGCTATGAGAACTTAGAGCAGCCCTACACAGCTGCTAAAAATCAAAGATCTCAGCCACAGTGATGTTTTTAAATTGAACAAGGTGCTGATCATAAGGGCTGAGACAATCAACAGTCTTTTTTATAATAAACAGCCAGTAATTACAGTGTGCTCTATAGAGTGGATTTGCATTGACTGCCACTGAAACATTTCAGACCCAGCCCCGTGTTGAAAGGAATCTATCAATCATGTCAAAGGACCTGGCTGGCTGGTCGTATGGCAGAATGTGTCCCCCTCCTCGGATGATGACCTGCGCAACAGGAGGACAGATTACAGAATTTATAACAGATGCTCACAGGGTTCTTCTACATTGTTTTGACTGACGTTAACATCTACTCACCTGGTAAAACTCTCCCACTTGTTTCACGTAACCTGCCACCTCTGTGTCACTGGGCTGAACTTTCCAGGGGAAGCGAGGGGCTGTTTTTAAATCATCTGCCCCGGTCCAGTTGACAGTAGGCAGGAACCTCTCAGTCAGCGGGGCGGCTACAATTACATCCAGCTGACCACTGTAGATTAAGACCTGATGTATGTGGAAATCCACCAAACAGAGAGAGACAGATAAGAGGAATTAAAGGAATTTTATCTTGTTTAAATATAAACAAGACAAAGTAATGTAATTTCTGTCTTCTATAGCTGAATGCTATTTACTCAGCTCTGCAAAAAATAAAAATAAAAAGACCATACCAGTCTATTTCTGACATCACACCATTAACAGAGATTGCCTCATCTTCACAAATGTTGTTAAAATTCAACCATGTGCATACTTTAATCGATCTCAGACTGCATTTTAAACTCCAATCGCTGCCATTCATGTTGAAACACTATAGGACACATGGAAGTTTCTAGGTTTAGGTAATTCTCCTTTCTAAAGAGAATATTTGCTTTGATATGGTCAAAAATTGCTGAGTTAGAGAGAGAGAAGCCGTTGCAACGAAAAGTTATTATGCCCAGAAAAATAGTTCCCTATCAGTGCTGCCTTGAATATGGACACAATGTAAACAAACACAATATCTCATTCGTAAAGATGTAAATTAGCCTGTGGCTACAATCTGGTATGATGCATCAAATGAAAACATTTATGTTTAAAATTGTACAAGGTCCCTAATAAATAAAATTGAAAATTGAAATTAAAGCTGTTTGGGGACAATGTGTGGGGTTTAGCTATGTGGCAGATGTTGACAAGGGACAATGACATGTAGTAAAACCGGTACTGTCCTTTGAGCAGATACCCTCCTCTCACCCTATAATTGTCCATCAGCACCCCCAGCCATGGTTTGATGCTCTTCATGACGTCCTGCAGAAGGTGCTTCTCCACCTCCTCGCCGCTGTGGAACGTCAGGTTTCCCACATGGATGGCACGTCGCACCACCGACAGAGTCACAAACTGGGAGAAATATCCCTGGTCTTCAGGCTCCTGTTGTGCACAAATAAACCCCACAAGTGTGGTGTGTTGTGCTAAGACTGTTTAGCGTAAACATTTGTGTACTTAAGTAGAAAGTTTAGATAATTTTGCTACACAGAGCTTTGAGCTCTGCCACTGATTTGACGTACCTGACATGTCAAGTAGTTGAAGTAGTTGGTGCAGCCTGTGGCATTTTGAAAGAAGGAAGGATATGGTGACAAGTCGCCATTCAGCAAGCTATCAAAAACCTGATGACAGACATTAACAAAGCAGTCAGCTCAATCTGTTCTTTGGTTTTACACACATTCTTTGAGAAAGATGTGTGTACTAAAAAATGCCACTTCATTCATCCTTTGAACTGTTAGAAATTACTTTAAATCCCAAAAAAATTATGATAAATAACAACGACTTGTTCTTTCAACAAATTAAAGAGGCACGCAGCGTCTCTTACATGAAAAGCTTCCACCCACTTCTGCTGCTGGATAAATTTCACGCCAGCGTCTGTCTGCTCGATGACGTACTGTTTCTGGTGTTCGTCGATCATGCCTGTTTGGAACATGAAATCGCCGTAACCACCCAGCATCTGAAATTTTAAAAAAAGTAAAATGATATACTCATCGCTCTGGTGACCAACTTTCAGGGTAAAACAAAACCAGTTTATTCACTGGACGTCAGATTGCTGACGATGTAAAACAAAGAATGTCAGAAAATGACTCTTTGTCATAGCTGTACCATTTCTGGATCACAGAGCCCATCACCGATGGCCATCCCTACGAGGTTAATCTTCACTTTGGCAGTGGGGTTGTTTTTGTGGATATAGTAGGAAATGGCAGGAACATACTTCCCTGCATACGACTGTGTGGAGACAGAGGATGTTTACATGGGTTTGACAATATTTTAAGTAGATAATTATATGAATTTGCAAAGCTTGAAAAGACAAAAAAAACAACAAAAACACAACATACCTCTCCAGTTGCATAGAACTCATTGGACTGATACTCAGGAAAGATCTGGAAGAACTGTGTTAAAGCACTTTTAAAAGAAGATATGAGAAAAATAAAATGGTTAAAAACAATAAACAGTGAGACCCACAGACCCCAGTGATAAAAGTACTGTTTGAGTTGGATGTCAGTGTTTCACCTGTATAAATCTCTGCCAACATCGTCCTGATTCTGTGCAAAACCTCTGTCATCGTCAGTGAAGCTGAAACCTGTTCCAACCTAGAAAAGAAAACTTCCCTTCAAAGCCTCGTCAGAAAATAATCATGCTCCTAAATCCCTCTGATGATAAAAGATGTGTTCCCTGTCAGACAACTTTTTACTCTAGAGATAAATAAGTAATTACTGGATTGTCGATGTACAAAACCGAGTATCTTGATGTCCAAGCGTAATCCCTCAAACCAACTGCAAAGACAAAAACACAGGAGCAGATCAGAGAATTGAACAAGGCTCACTATACAAGGCTAAAGCTCACTAGGTTAAACATGAATGATGCTGTACATCGAAATCATGTCCTACCAGTCAAGTTCTTATGCACCACATATGGTCCATGTTCCACAAAGAGACCAAACATGGAGGTGCCACCAGGCCCGCCTTGGAGCCAGAGCAGGACCGGAGCTTTATCTTGGTTCGCCTGTCGATCAGAGCAGGACACACAGAAAGATTTGACCTCAGCGCCACCCAGTGGTGACTTCACTTTATGAACCCAAAAGGTAAAAAAATGAAACCACATTCTCTTTGGAAAAAGCTGATTTCATGCAACTTCCTCACCAGCGGTACAAATACAGCTGGAAATGGGATCATGTTTAGGTCAACATTCAAAGTCAACATTTGTTTAAACAAATATAAACATGTCACTGCTGTTCACTCGTGCAGTTTTGCTTTTAATAGTTTGAAAAGTGCTCACCATCCCTGTTTGGTAAAGTAAATTTGGCCTTGAACACAAAACAAAGTTTACTATCCTTAAAGTGCCAAAGTTCATAAATTTTTTTTTTTAAAAAGCAAAACTTTTGTTTAAAGTGAATACAAATCAGTCAGTCACCACTTTTGCTATCAGCTCTGCATTTCAAGGCCAGACATAATTTTTTTTTTTTTTTACCATAAAATTGACAATATATAATTTACAGTAGTCATCAGTCATGTTTGGAGTCTATGAAATATGTACAGTGTTACTTACAGCACCTTTAAGGTTACTTCAAGAAGACTGACCTTTCATTTACTGAGATTAAAGTGACGTGTGATATTGCGACACTGAAGTATGAAATGCAAATATAAGACTTGGTTACTGATAATGGCTTGAAAATAAAATTCCTCCATGTTTGGTTAGACAGTGGTTAAAAAATTTGACTTTTAACACAAAAACAGAATTTACCATCATCCCTGCATGGAGGCTGAATAAATACACACAGTGCAAATCCTGTGTGCACAGGCTGACTGAGTGGGCGCAGTCAAAATACCTTAATCACAATGAATCTGAGTTCCAAAGCCAACAAGCACATGAGTGACTATTTAACATAAAATTTGGGTTTTGTCCTCGTGATCCTCTGCGAAACTGTGGCACTGCCAGTAGTGTAATTTTCTGTCATTGCGAAAGGCCTTGTTGCAAAGAAGAAGTGTGATCCCACCATGTGTGCAGTGAAGAACCAGAAGAAGAGGTTGCTGTTGTATTTTTTGTTGACAGTGAGGTAGCCTGCGTAACTCTTGACGTTGGCACCAGGCAGATGTCCCACCACACTCAGCTGTCTGGCTGCAAAATAAAGCAAAGCTGCCTGACTGGTGGCTCATGACATTTATTTTAATGACAGTGTAATAGCAGTGTAATGGGGAGTGGTATACCTTCATCTATGGCGCCCTTCTCAAGGTAAGGAGTGAGGAAGAGAGGGGATCCGGGGTCCTCTCCCTCCACGCTGGTGACCCGGTGAGATTTTCGGCAGAAAAACGACGAGCAGCCTCGTGATTGCGCAGAGTCGAGAAAGACCCACAGCAACATTAAACCCAGACTTGCCCTCCAGAGCCTGCCACAGTTTACAAAAATGCATATCAGACTACAGGCCGGCTCAGTGATGTGTGGGCCTCACACACCGCAGCAGACAGCAGCCCTCTCAGGTTTCACAACAGTGTGATCACAAGCACAGCACTTGTCTGACCACAGGCGGAAAGAGTCCAGATTAGATTTACTTTATTGCCCACTTTGGTGGAAATTTGTCTTTGGCTTCTCTTCCCGAAGAACAGTAAAAAAAAATACACATGTCACGGCACACCTTAAAAACACATACAATAAACAGAGATACAACAGAGCAGAAAGCGGCTTGTCAAAAGCACAAAAACACCAACAACCTTACAAATGAACCTGCTTCAAACACGTTTGATTTGGTCAAAACTTACCTCATGTTCACTGTCGCTCCAAAGACAACACCAGAAACTCGACTTACACTCAGAAACACAGAAACCCGTCGGAGCTGTGGACTGACTGCACAAGGCTGTGTCACATGATTCGCTGTTAGATCACGTGGGCGAAGACGTAGACGCAGAAGCCCTCAGCGCGGTCTTGCAGGAAACTAAACTTGCAGGATTTGTGGCAGGACAGAAAGATGGAGATTTAAAAAAAAGAAAATCACGCAGGAAACGTTAGTTTTGGTTGTACACACTCGTCGATTTTCTCGCCTTTTACCAATACAGAGCCCCTGAAGTTTAACACGTTTTGGTAGCTTGCTAACCTACATGTTTCAGAACACAGACTGGTTTCTTATGGAAACTGCAGAGAGAGCGCAACATGTTGCAGAAAGCCTCAGGTTTGTTTTTTTGCACACAGCTTGCTGTGTCGCAGCTGACAGCGTCTCCAAAATTAGAAAAAAGTCTGTTCGCTTTTATGCACAGTGTTGATTTGATTTATCGTGCTTCACACCCCCACAGGTCCACTGTTACACAGATCGCATATTGTTTGTAATAAAGGTAATCCATATTAATGAGCATAATTTTGAGCTCCATCAGAAGCAGTGGCATAGCCAGATAAAATAATACTTTCATTTTCGGCTTTTCGGCTGTTAAACCCC
>JAQLOL010000025.1:13329783-13368468 GCA_029783665.1 Naso thynnoides | reverse complement strand
TCTTGTGTATCCAACAAAACTGTATTCTAAGTGTTTGCACATGCACCTTGAAGTTCCATCCCGTATTAATTAGAAACCAGTACAGGAAGAAAAGCACAGATGTTTCATCCCTGAAGTCCAACATAAATTATTATTATTTGATTTGACCTAGGTACAAGCATCAAATGCACATACGGTTAGAAGATTTCTGTCTGCAGCGTTGAAGGGAAATTTGACAACTAGTTATGTCCAATCTGCCCTCGTGTTTCAGTCTTTTAAAAATAGTATAGTCTATTTTATTCAGGTTATAAAGAGAAATGCTCAGTCTTGCTTGTCTCATGGTACATCGGTGTGCCAAACATTTCAGGTTCTCCAAGTGCACAGCTTGAAGATGATGTTATTTGGAGATGTTTACCTGACTGTTATCTGCCTGTAGAGAAAGCGAGCACTTCTGCTTCTCTGACAAATGTGCAAACAAAACAGATGCTGTATATGCTGTTACAATAAACATCAAGCAGTCAATGTCTGTCTGTCTGTTGCTGGGAAATGGCAAGTGAAACATGATAAGCTCCATTTTATCTCTGTACCTAATGCAAATAAATAACCCTCCTCCCATCCATAAAGAAATAATGACATGTTATAACATTGCAATTAATGTAACATTGCATAAAGAAATCAGTTCCACACTCTCTGCGAGTATTTGTTGTTTGTATTTTGTTGGATTCTACAGCAAGATTACATCTAAAAAGCTTTTCATTCTGTGTTTTAATAAGACTTCTTCTCTTTTATTTACTAAAGTAAGTGAAATTGATCATGAGTGTGCACAGGTCATAATATAGTCTAAACTTGCTGAGCTGTTGTTGGCCATGTACTCATCTAATCTCTACAACAGTTGTTGTTTTATGTTCTGAAGTTTTTTTCTCTTTGCATGTGCACAGACTCCAGAGCAGACTTTATCTCTGGGGATAAGAGTCTTAGGCGAGCTTGATCTTCATTCATCACATATTCTCTTTGTCACCAAAGCAAACACCCGCCGGTAATTATTTTATTGAATGCGTCTGACTGGTGAGTAATGGAGGGCAACACGATTAATAGCAATTTCTTCAGGGGAGGAACCCTCTGGCAGCTCCAGAATTTTAAATTCCCCCTGATCATCAGACGCTGCACAAACTCTGAGCTACTTAGAAAATCTTTTTGATGTTCTCTGTGTTTGTGTGTGTGTGCGTGCGTGCGTGCATGCGTATATGTGTGCACTTTTGGTTCGAAGTGGGTATGTGCAGTGTAGCCTAATTTGTTTGCATGCGCTTGTATGTTTGTGCGAGCTGAGTTTGCATCAGCATCGACCCTTAAGAGCTCCTTTTTCTGAGCTTGAGCGGCTGCAGAATTCTGGACCGAAATGCCATTCATCATTAAAAAGAATCAAATCGAAAGGAGAATACTTGGCAGTCAACCAGATGAAATCCCATTCTTTAAACGAGCCGCAGTGGAATAAATCTTTCAGACTGTTGCCAGTGCAATACACAGTAACAAAGCTCCAGTGGTAGGACAATACATTTTCCAAGGCAGCTTGGCCACACACCAGCAAACAGAGCCTGAAGCCTATTTATTTGTATTGAAGGCAGACATTCTGTGGAGGGCTTCGGCGACAACATTTACTCTCAAAACATCCACTTCTCGGTCGAGCTGCTTTTCCATCATTTGCATAATTATTCAGCGTTTGATCGCATGCACCTATCTTGTCTATCCTGTTTAATTAATTCAGCTCTTTTAGAAGTAAGTGCGCCATTATGATAAGAAGCAGTGATGAGTTTTTTGGTGCTTTTGATAATGTTGCAACCAGCCTCCAGCGTGCAGAGGAAACAGCATGAAGGAAACACTCTGATTGCCTTCCCCTCATGTGCCTCCAGGTCAAACAGATATGCATATATAGCACATGAATAAACAGAGAGTTTATGCACTGAGAGTTCATGTGATGCAGCTTTAACCAGTGATGACATTTATATTGGAAAGTTTCACAATGCTGCGGCCTGCACCTCTGTGCCCACATCCAACAAGTGCTCACTGGTTTTCACACCCTCTCAGGTGTGTTTCATGTCTTCTCTCTGGCCTGAGGGGTGTGGCACAGATTGGCTGAGGAGTGTTTTAAATGAACAACATGTATCTTCTGGACCAACATGATTCATTATTCAGACAGTCACTGGAGTCTTTCAGCAGTGCTGCTGGGAATTGAATGAGAGAGATCACTCTAAACATCTGAAAAGCAGGTGAATCATTTGTCGTCATAGGAGCATTTCTGCGTATAAGAAAGCTACAGACCAACATGAATGATTCTTCATGATTGAGGCATGAGAGCATACTAGACAAGCTGAGCAGGGACAATAAAATGTTTCTCTAAAGGGGTCAAAACCATTTAAAGAAAATGCTCAACACTGAACAGCATCAATAACTACCAGTAAGTTAAATGACTGTAGTTAAAGAAAGGGTTTACCTTGTTTTAACTGATGAGCTAACAAAAATATAGTGGTGGAAAAGATTATATTTTTAAATTGATATAATTATAGCCTTGTTTGTAACTTAATGCAGAAGCAACCTTAGTATTTGAGTTTGAAGGGTCACGCTTGACCTTGGAAAGAGTAGCTTGAAAAAACTCTCAAGGCAAGGTACAATTTATTTGTTTTTTAACCACGTCTCTTGGCCTTCGTCAACACAGGCAGTCACTGTGGTGTGTGATGTGGATCTCGATGATATCATGAGTAAAAATATGCTGCACGTTTATGTCCCACCAAAGGGCCATTTGCACAGCAGTACAGTTGCAGATTTTGCCACATTTTTTACTCATTTTGTGACAAGTTTTATCACAAGTCATTACTTTACCCAGTAGGTAACAGTAAATTATTAGTCGCTACAGGGTATTTACTTCAACACCTCTCTAACTCTCCACACTCCATCATATATTCCAGAAACGTGGTCGCATAATCATAAATCCGGCGCCCCATTTCCCAGGGTAAAGAGTCAGTTGGTGGTGAGGTCTAAATTGCATTCACTTGTATTATTTGTGATTAGTGTGTTTGCACTCTTATCTCAGAATAGAGGTCTCGTGTTTTCGGGACCCCGCAGGCGGGTAATATAGATCAGGTTTGTGGCGTTGCGATGTTTAGGGAAACAAGCCAACATCTGTATTGATTGTCCTTGAAACATAGACACTGATTAGAAGTGTATTCACTGGTGCATCTCAAGAGGCAGCTCCATAATGTGAAGCCATATGCATAATTTTAACAGTGGGATAAACAACAGTGACATAATCATGGTGAAGGGCTCACAGTCAGTCCACTGGGAGAGGGAAGGAAATGGATGATTTTAATGAGAGGAAATAGGGCACAGTCTGCTCTTACCACTGTGAGTTCCTAACAAAAACCTGCTTTATTTTTGTGTTTTACAGACCCTGAGGATTACCAACCGCCAATATGGAAGTCCTACTGTGAGTAATTTATTCATTTAATATGCTGATTATCAGTGTTTTAACCCAACTTTGGCCTTTCGTGTGTCTCTTTAAATAACCACACGTTTATTTGTGATCTATAAATAACAATAAGACATTTTCCTACACTTGGAAGAAAAAGGGTCTTGTAGTAAATAGTACAATTAGATATGCTGCAGGTTTCAAAAGGCTGCGCGCATACATGTGTGAGAAGGCACGCACTTAAAACACACTCGCCCACACAACACATTCACACATGCACAAATGCAAAGCAGCAGAGTCCTGATCTCTTACTAAAATAGGTTACCATCAGTGAGGAAAATAAGATTTTCTACCTGCAAAGAGGCTCAGCTGAAATGGGGTACTCAGAACACCCACCTCATTATACAATGTTTTTGTCATGTGGGAGGAAGCAGGTAGAGTCCTCCGATTATACATGATGCATTTGATGCACTCATTTTAGCTATAAAAAGGTCTGTCCTCACGTTGATTACAGTTTAGCCACTTAAAATATGTATTTTTCATACATTTTTTCCTATAATTAAATGTCTCTTGTGCATAATTTTCCAAAAATGCGGCTCTTCTGAAGTCTCCCCTCCTGACTCCACTGGTCCTCTGCTGGGGTATTTTTAGAGCTCACTGTGTCACAGGAATGGATGATGTCCAGATCTTGCTGGTTGGCTTAAGTCAGCCTGACAAAACATGAAAATTCACAGTCAGAGTCTTCCTTCCCCTGCCTGGAGAATCTGCTGTGCTGAAGACTTAGCTCAACCTCACACAGCGATTTCTTTGCCCTGGTGCCGGATGTTCAAAATGAGGACACCGTTGTAGTCTTCAGTCCTTATCGACACAAAGTTGTTACAGACGGCCAAAAATGCATGAAGGAGCAAATGCATTACAAAAAGAGACAGTGAAGACTGTTTTTTCTGTTTTAATTGCTGTATTTAATGTAGTATCTGGTCTGGAAATATGGCAGTTTGTCAAAGACACATGAAGGATTTTTAATTGAATGTGAGGAAAGAAAACACTCAGCTGCTGAGTCTTCTGTTGTGGTGATACATCTATCCTGACAGATGTCTCGTTCTGAGAAACAGCACAAAATACAGCAGAGTTTTGGCTTCTCTCAGTTTTAAATAGCTAATTGTAATATACAGATTCTGTGAGGCCACTGAGGTGTTCGTGGTGATTACTCTGCTGGCTGCAAATCCCTCAATTCCATTTTTACTTTGCTTCACTTGATTTGCTTCGAGTTCTCCCAAACACTTTAGGTATGTCTAACACATAGAAGCTTGGAATGGCAGCATGTGTTTAGAAGTGTAGATATTTTGATTTTCACAAGTAGGTGTATAACAAATACAAATACATTGCAGATATATGGCTTGTGTTATTTAGACCACTGGCAGCTAGCTTTGCATATATAAGTCAATGCTCCTTTTGTGCCTTGTAGCCTTTGCTGTGAGTCTGAGCTTTGGTCAGACGCTGGATTAAAGGCTGTTTGGTAGAGATATCGTTTTATGTCCAGGGGAGTCCAGTGTATGAAGGCTGTCCTGCATCATTTAGTTTCCTTCATCTTAAGTGTGCTTTGAAGTTATTAACAAACAAATCTTAAATATGCATCACACTAAAACAAGGCTCACCGCAGACAACAAGGTTCTCTGCCAGAGTGCAAACTTCAGCAGGACCAAAGGCAACTGGAGCATGCGGATGAATTCACAGCCTTTAGTTGTGCTAACAGATCAACATTTCAACATCACTGCGTCTTCATCAAAATGACTCTGTACACAGCAGTGTTGAAACATTAGCCTGTTTTCACAATTAACAGCTGTGAATGAATCAGTGTGTTCCAGTCCTTTTGTCCGCCTGATGCATGTAATCACATTCCGTACTTAGCTGTGTACATAACTCAGGGCTTTAATGTGCATCTGTGTGTTTTTCTAACAGTGTACCAGCTACAGCAGGAAGCACCAAGACCAAAGAGGATCACATGTCCTCAGGAGGTCAGTCCATCTGTAAATCTGTGCACAATAGGCTTCTGTGTTCGACTGAAATGATTAGTTTAATGTTTTTATGAACCATTTGGTTGTCAAATATTATATAATAACCGCAAATAAAAAAGAGTCAAACAGAATTGACCTGTAATATCTTTCTCTAAACTGTTAATGTATTATTCAGATTGTTGTTGAACATTATCTTTCTGTCTTTCTTCCTTTCACGTTTTAGGCATCTTAGCAAACAGAACCACCTGTAAAACTCATTTTGTTTCACTTTAAAGGCACAAGTTTTCTCATGATTCGAAAAAAAAAACTATGAAAACATTCACAGAGAAATGATTGAACCTGGCAGCTGGAAGCCAGAACAATCAGTAACCTATGGAGTGACTCGCTGCTTCTTGAAACTCTCACACCTCATGGTCTGGAATGGTTGTTGGTGTTTTAGAGTTTACAAAGTAAACATTATCCTCCAAACACATGGCTCGTTTGTTGCCTTAGATTTTTTGTTCAGAAGTGTGGGAAATTTGACTTTTTTTTATTCGCCTTGTTTTTGTTGTCTCTAAAAATAAAGACCAGCAATTGCCATGACAAGTTTATTTGTTCATTTTGGAGGCAGTCTGTCTAAAAGCAGCTGTACCTGTTATACCTTTCGTTGAGCTGCATCCTTACATCATTGCAAAAGTTTCAGCAATGCTCAAAACAAAACAAAATATCTGTGATTTCACTTAAGATAACAGTGAACATGAACAAGAGCAGTGAGAGCAGCAGCAGCACTTTGGAGGAACGTCGTTGACTTTCCTCCCTCAGCTACATGAGTAAAGCTAATGGAACAAATGGCTCCACTTGTTACTGCCCTCGCTGAGAAAACTGTCAATCTACTTTTGTACAGCCGACCAGAAATGATGCATGTCTCATCCTATTTTGAGTCTTGCCAAGCTACGATGAGCAAAGTGAGAGTTGTGGGCTGCCTGTGTGAGATTAGTGGCTGCCCATTAATTCAAAGCACAAAATGATGTTTGACTTACAGCTACATCCATAGCTAGATTATAATAGTGAATTTTAAAAATGGTTTTGCACTGTCGTCTCTGAAGGTGTTTGGAAACAGCGTCTGGATAATATGAATGTTAATCACTCATTATTCTTTCAGGCACTGACACAGCTTTTAAAAAATGTTTGTAAATGTGTCTTATCGTTTGAGAGGAAATCTTTAAACTAATATTTGATGTTTACATCACATTTAAGATAATAAGTGTTTATAATAAGCCCCAGTCTTGGCAAGATTTGTAATGCAAACACGCTACCCACCTTGGCATGACACAGTAACACACTAAATATTAATTGTTTGCAGCTGGCCATCTATCACCAGCTGTTTGCTGGCGCTGCCTCTAATTCATCTCCACACTCTGTGATTTGGCTTTGTGGTTTGGTAGCTGCGAATAGACGCAGGGGCACAGATGGAGATAATCTGTCCTGTGGTGGAGAGCCCTTTATCTTTCACGCTGGCTGCAAGAACAATTCGCAAAGCCATTTAATTGAGCTTTCATATCATCGTGCTCCAGCCAATATGTCTTGTTCTGCTTTACAGATGGAGAGCAGACCCAAATACTACGGCAGAGAGTGAGTGTGACATGATTACTGTCATTGTTTTGAAGCTTTTTTCCAATTTTTATTGTCCAGAAGTGATTTTAATTTATTTGCATCAGATGTGGTCAAGTTTAAGTGGGTGGATGAGTATTTTATCTGTGTGTGTGTTTGGTAAGAGCTTGAGCTTTACATGGAAAATTTAAATCTGTGTGTTTGAGAACAAAATTACACTGGAGGAAAAGTTAATACAGGTGCGTCTGCATGCATTTTTATTTTGCAGATTTCATGGCATGATCCCTCGGGAATATGCAGATGAGCTGCTGGTGGGAGCAGAGGGTGCTTACCTCATCAGGGAGAGCCAAAGACAGCCAGGGACACACACCTTGGCCTTAAGGTACCAACACCATCAGTATGCAGCACTAAATCCGTGATAGATCAACCCCAATTGAATGTTTTGACCCCGGCTTTATGTCTGCGTCCATGTATCTCATGCCAGGTTTGGGCACCAGACCCTCAACTACAGATTGTTCTATGACGGGAAACACTTTGTTGGGGAGAAGAGGTTCGAGTCAGTCCACGACCTTGTGACGGACGCCCTCATCACTCTCTACATTGAGACCAAGGCAGCAGAGTACATTGCCAAAATGACCACTAACCCCATCTACGAGCATCTCGGTTACACCTCGCTGCTCAAAGACAAGATGGTGCACAGGCTGAGCCGCGGACGCACGGAGCCACGCAGGGTCACCTTCCAGAGGGATGAGAGGGTGAGTTTTGTGACTGTCCGCACCACCAGAACAGAAGACTGCAGCCATGTTTTGATGTTTGCTACTGTACTATTTTGTGCACTGTGGGTGGTGCAGAGCAGAAAAGGATGTTTGAACTGTAAGATCTGAAACAATAAGTCAATAAATTGAGAAATAGGTTTTTTGTTCTTGCTGAGAGTTTGAACGAGGGGATCAATACTTTTTTTGTAGTGTCAGCCGTTGCATAGCTTATCTTAGCAATGAGAGTAAGCACAGGAAATTAGCTTCCCTTTCCAAGTTCAAAGGTCACAAAGTACACCTACCAGCATGTCTAGTGATCACGAATCAGCATGTTGTATTTTATCATTTAATTTGCAGGAAAAAAGTATAAAAACAACTTTTTGTGTTGTTGGCCAGGTATGTGGCTGACTGTTTTGTGGCTGGGACCAGTTAACTTGCATAAGTTGTTTTATCATCATGAGGTTGTCAAGCAAGTTCCTTGACAGTGGAATCCATTTTTTATCCAACAGTTGTTTAGAAAGCAAGTAAACTTATTCCACAAAGTTTTAAACTGCTTAAAATCTGAGGTCTTTGAGTTTTCAACTGCTGATTGTACAAAGCAACCAAAATTGAAGGTGTAAGGTTGATCTTCGAAAGTCGGACTAGGCCTTTTATACTTTTATAAGTCTAACTTGTCAACCAATGACTGGAAAAAAATTAAACAGATAAACTGATAATAAAGATAAGTTGCTTGCAGCCATGTCTCTGTTATGTCTGAAGTCCTACAAGCATTAATCACACATTAAAGAGGTGCTAAGTTAAGAGAGTTTTAACTATGGACAGCTCAGTGCAGATGCCTTTTCTAAGTATTTTATATATGCTCAAAATATTACTTGATTGAAACCAAATTATTATCTTACATTTTTTTACCATTTTAGAGAACCTGCATTTTAATTTTTTTTATTAAAATCTTTTATTGTAGTTCACTTGACTTACAAACAGTCATAATAGTCATAATAAGTCAGAGTTCTTCTATAATCGGATGTTTCTAAAGCAAAACATCACATTTAGAAACAAACCTTTCACTTGTTTCATCATCTTAGTGCATGTAAATTATCTGGAACATTTCCCTGGGCCCTGTGTGACAGAACTGTACAGTTCCATGATTTTGATCTACTTCCAGGCTGCTGAACATTTCCAGTAGAATGTGAGTGCTACTGAGAGGACACTTTGTCCTGTGAGTGAGACGTACATTAGCCTCGTAGCCCCTGGGTGTGTTTGCTGCTGCCATGCTTTGTTGCACCCTCTGAAAGGTAATGATGACCAAGGGGACTGGGACTTTGCTCTGCCTGCCATGCATATCCAACACTCTGATCTCGGCCAAGACAAAATGCTCATTGTGTTCACTGGCACGTGTTGGCTGTTGTCTGATTAAAGTCTGTGAATGATTTACTGTATCAATGAAGAATGTCTGTTTACTTACTGGAGAAGAATCCCAACTCTCCCTCCACTAGGTGGCGACCTTATCTTATTTCCTCCTCCTTTTGGGGCTGGTGACAGCATTTAGACTCAAAAAAGCTCTTTTTTTATACAACATATTCTAACGTTTTTTTGGCCTTTTCTTCTCTAGAATGTATTTTGTGAGCTGCATCTTTCATGTCTATTGGTGTAAAGGTCACATAATTTGTTTTGTTAATACATTATCTTCAAAATACCAGCCTTCAGTTTGTCAGCTTGACAGTTAGTCAGTCACTATGTTTACCAGTATTCCATTATTAACCCGATTAAGACAATACTCTGAATAAGACACTGCCATATAAACAGCATTTTCTGATTGCCTTCCTCCAAATAAGGTCATAGTCACGGTAAGCAATAATCAAATTAAGAAGTGGAGGATTCCAGTTTTAGTTGCACTATTGTACGGATGTATACACCTTGATCGCACTTGCATGCCGTCCTGTTGGAGTTTTGCAGCATAATGTGACAGCGACACATAGTTCGCGGCAGTCAAACTGCTTCTCTCATGAGTCATTAATCAGATTATGCTCTGTAACATGTAAATGGGAATATGAATGGAATATTCTGTAAGCAATTTACGTAGACACCTTAATTAAAAATATTGTTTTATGTAGAATAAGGTCAGTAGTCGGATTACTACTGATTACTGCCCATGTAAACATATTTAATGACAGATGCACGACAGTCAGCTGGAGCATCAGTTGCAGTATTAATATCATCAGTTGTTCTTTTGGTCTTTGTAACTTAAGACTTAAGCCATTAATGCAGCATTTTGACCTAAAGGTCATTAATCTGTCAGTAGTTCATTAACTCATGGTTTTTTCATGCAGTATAAGTTTTCATGCACATGTCATGACCAACCTCTGGAAAACCTTCAGGCACAGAGCTGCCCTCACAAGTGCTCTAAGGCATGCAGTCTAACCTATGTTTGCTTAGCACACAGACCTTTATTGAGCAGTGTCAAGTTTTTTTGCACTCTGTTTGATTTGCAGCTATGGTGTCTGAAATTTTGTGGCGTGCACACTCCAATTAACCTCCATTTTGGCACGTAAACCTGGAGCACGTCTCCAGCTCTGAATGTCACATTGTCAGTTTTCTCGACGCTTTTGTAAAGCCCATTTCATATTCCTCCTGCCAAGTTTCATACACGAGGATCTGAGTCAGTGACAGCTGTGATGATGGCAGGCTTTGTCAGACAGCGTTTGAAAACCACCTGCCAGTCACTTCCCAAGAGAGTGAAAAGGGAGGAAAAATGCTCTCTGTCTGCTTGAATATTACTCGTCCAAGAAGCGGAGACATACCCTGTTGGCTTGAAATCTACCGTTGCTTTTTGAACTTGGTGTTTGCCAATTACACAGCCACGCCTGGAGGCATTACAGCCACAGTGGCCTCACTGTATAGTCAACATTTGCACGTATTTACCCTGTGTCAGGTTGATACCACCATATTGCCGTGACTGCAAATTCTTGAGTAATTAAAATGCTCCCAGAAGGTGAGAGGAGGGTACTTGACTCAATGTGTACATCAACCTCCCTGACTTTCTTCCTCTTTGCATGTGCAGGAATTTGCTCAGTGGCCAGTGCGTCTGCCACATTCCTCCTGATACTCACCGCACTGGTTTCATCTCAGTAGGGCTCTGGATAGACTGGTCTGCTTGCATGCCCTGGAAAGACTTCCAGAGAAAATGTCATGTTGTTTGTTAGGATAATTACCTGTTCCCTCCCAAGAGTTTCATGCTATAAAAATGCAAAACAGCCATTTACGTCTTTTAGTTGTCAAGTGGAAAAATGCTCCCCTCACAGCCATGTAAAGTACATTTCCAGCCTTTTAGAAGTGTTATTTATGTTCAGGCTCAAACTCAGACAAATAGATTAACTTTCAGTTTTCCCTCTGAAGACAATAGTGTCAGTTTTTTCCTATGTCGCCTTATTGCAGATTTCTTTGGCTGCTATACCCCTCACAGTATGTCTGTTTTTCTTTTTGTTTGAGACGTTGTTTGGGCCGTTTTGTTCAGGATGTGAGTTGATGTATCCTGCTGTCTTGCTGTGTCAGTGCCCACTGTGCTGTTTGCCCATGAGTCCAAGTACTCGCTCACAACAGAGTCCAGTCAGCTGTGCCCTAACAAAAGCGTCCACGGAATAAAAGAGCCAAGCAACTGAAAAGAAGGCAGAGCTTGCTGTGTGACCACCTTTTGTGTCCTTTCTTCCAAAGCTCTTCTTTAAGAGACAAGAAGCCATCTGCCTGCAGACAAAAGAGCACAGCCCTCGTCCCCCCTCGTCCCCCCCCCCCCCCCAAGGCTAAAATATCTCCAAGTGGTCCATTCCTCATCTGTCCCCTCAGTCTTAGCTGTAGAGCTGAATTGTATGGTATGGTATGTGTAGGTCTTTTCTAAGAATGTCAGCCACTATGACATGTCAGCCACTATGACAAATATCTTCACCTGTCTCGTCACTCTTGGCAGCTATCAGCCAGTAAACTGCTGCCCACAGACATCAGAACAACAACAAAAAAAGCTGGTACACAAATGGCATGCAACATTTTTTGACTTTGTGTCTGTGAGCTGCCAGTCCTTTCATTTTATCTTAGCTTTGCAGTTGCCCTTTGGGTCCTTGTTCTCTACTTCACTGTCCTGTTTTGCTCCAGCTCTTTATCATCACCTATCCAAAGCTTACTGGCTTTCTGACCTTCTCACCCTGTTTAATAAATCACTTCAACCTTATTTTTCCATTATGTCTTCCCATGTGCTAGCCCATAGCATAAGATCTTGTAAATATTTGTTATTTGCATGCAGTTTGCACTGCTGTCAGTGCTGTGCACCTCGGTTCAGATCCTCTTGATTAATTAGACAGTCTGACAGCCTTGTGATGCTGTTTACTAGTTGTTTACAAGCAGAGCTAATAGGGACAAATTCATTATGAACATAGCAACAGCCCCCCACTGGTAGCACGCTATATGACTGCAGACCTGCAAATGAGCCTCCTGTGGGATTTTACTTGGATTTGGGCACTGTGGGATTATTCCCTGTGTAAGGATTATGGAAGTAATCCCTCCCAATCCCAGCTGATGGTCTCTGGCTCTGCTGGTCCTCTGAGACAAATAATTGTGATTGGCGGGAGTAGTGTGCAGTCAGAGTGTCTGGAGGATCCAGTCTGGACGGCAGTGTGGGGAATTCCAGCAGCCGACTGCCATAGCTGGAGGTCAAGATCTGTTTGAATTATGAGGATGCATTTTAAGCTCTGTCAGGCTAGGGAATCTTGGAACAGTCTTTGAGCAGCTGAGTGACCCGTTTTGAAGACCCAGTGCTGACTGAGAGCTGTGGTATTATCTGCAGTAAAGTGAAGTGGAGTGTGTCCGGAAGGCAGCGTGATAATGGGAGTGCACTCTGTGCTATAAAGGGGGCGTCTGCACTATTGATCTAGCTTTAGAGAGCTGTTGAGCTGTGTGAAGCGGTCCTGACAGCAGCCGACCGCCCTCACTCTCAACCTCCTGGCCCCTCCCTATCAGGGACCCTGTTCTCTCTCTCTCTCTCTCTCTCTCTTTCCTTTCTGGGTGTGTGAAAGAGGGCCATTGTGTAAGGCACACTTCTGCCCTCAGGTCGCCCACTACCAATCCTGTTCCACTGCTCCTCTTGCTCGCTGCTGCCAACGGATTCAAAGCAGATGCAGAGTCAACCCTGCGCTGATCGTCATCAGTCACCCTCCTGGGTCAGAGGGTAGTGGAGTGTAGCTGCTGCCTCTGTGCTGGGCTGTTGCCGGCAGCGTCTGCTGCACAGCACCCACGTCTCCCCTTCGCATCTTTCCTCAGAGGAGATGGAGAATCTGTGGGAACCCGACCAGGCTGGCATGGAGGCTGAAGAAAACAGAGGTTTGGGAGGGGAGCTGATTACCCACAAAACTAAAAGACAGGAGAGGAAGCGTCAGGAGCTGCTGGCTTTGGCTCTGGGAGTTAAACTAGGGAGCAAGGGAACACTTCTGTGGAAGCCTATTAAACTGCTGGCCTCCTGTCCACAGATCTCCTCACCTCTGGTGCGGCGGAGTGCCTTGAAAGACACCCCGGAGAAGCAGTGCTCCTATGAGAAGATACACAACTTCAAGGTGAGTACGTTTTTGTTCTCAAAATAAATGTTTGATGGCTGCTGACAACTTGATTTTCATTTCCCTTAAAGAGCAAACACACTTTCAGCTGTTCTCTATTAGCAGTTTCTTGAACTGATCATGTTACTCCTGAGAGGATGCATTGGCAGATATGTTTTTGCCTGCCTCAGATGTTGGCTTTTCCACCCATAGACCATTGCATTGTGCATGTGTGGTTTGATATGAACACATGCAGCTAACACCCGTATGCACTGAGAGGAAACTAATGGATACACTACACCACAACCCATTAACAGCAGAGCGCATTGATTAGCATTGATTTGAAAGCTCTTAGACCCATTTTTGTTTTAGCTGCTGATTTTGTAAAAAGCAGTTATAGAGTTGAAAAGTACTGTAGAGTGTTTCAGTTCTCAGTCAGAGAGTGTGAGTGGTTAGTGCATTTTGGAAAGTGGGAAGGATTTATGGTTCTTTAAATATACAAAGGAGAATTTAGGGATACTTTGCCTCTGGGCTCCTCAACATTCTTGCAATTGTATCTTAGGTTTCAGTTAACAAGCAGGTTATAATGACCCCAAGCTTTTTGTGCACTCCTCATTGAAAATGAACAAAAACCATCCACTCACCACCTGCTGTATGCCCCCTTCAATCATCAGTCTACTACCATCTATTCAAAGAGCCATTGAAGGTGTGTGTGTGTGCATGTGCATGTGCATGCAGGTGTGGCTCTATTTGCCATCTTATCTGTGTTTTTCGGGTGCACAGTGGGTGTACATCTGTTATTTTGGCTTGTAGGCCTGCCTGCATGTATCCGATTGCCCAGCAGCAGATGCCAGACACATTATAGTAAATCCTTTAATCTGCCTTGTATATACAAATGCTCTCATTTGGCGCGGGGTCCCATCCACTGTAGCTTGGGATCACAAAGTAATCTCTCACCAGTACATCAAAGAGGAGGTTCTCCAGTTCAGACTGAGCGTAGCAATGACTTGCAATATTTCAATGTGTGTTTGTGTTTGTACAAATATGTTGTCTCTAACTCCAGGTACACACTTTCCGAGGGCCGCACTGGTGTGAGTACTGTGCCAACTTCATGTGGGGCCTCATTGCCCAAGGTGTCCGCTGCTCAGGTAACTATATACTTCAACATAACTACTGCATGTCACGGATTACACATAATATGTAACATAAATCGTGGATTACACAAGTAGTATATGGTCTGTGGATAACAATGCCCTGTCATCTTTCAGTTGCATAATCACTCTTAATCCCCCATTTTAGCTGATGGTTCAATTATGTCACATTTTATGGTTGCTTTCCTTTTTCCTGTTAAATATACAAGTAGTGAGTCTTTAAAACATGTTCATCATAAAACTCATCACTTTTGTTTTTTAATCCCAGTCATTTGAAAAATAAAACGTAAGTACAGGCTTTTACAGACTTTTTTTTTAGAATTCACTTATAACTGACTGCTGTGTAAAGAAATGCCATGTCATGCAATGTACTAACAGGATTTACATCCAAATGGAAGTCATGTTTCTCTGTCAGCAGAAGTTGGGAGAAGTGATAAATGAATGAAGATAAATGCAGATCAAACAGGTTAAATGCACTGTAATGGTTAAACAAAAGTAGCATCAGAGCTGAGTGACTCTGTATTAGAGTTCAGTGGGCTATTAATGGCCTCCATGGTCACAAGATTCATTCAGTGCACAGACAGTCCTGGAACTGATGTGCACATCAGTGGGCTTGCTTGCTTTTCCGCCCAAACAGACTGTTTGTTGTTGAGGCTTTTGCCATGCTGATAAGCCAGAGGCAAACACTGGTATCATCAGACACCTCATGTGCTACGGAGCAACAGGAGAGACTTCTTTGTCCTCTTTGCTCCATGTCTAGCCTGTGTTTTTTTTTCCTTATCTCTTGCTACACTCTCTACGTGAGCACTGACTGAGGCGGTAAAAATGTCTTTGTGATGAATGATTTCAGTCAGACGCAGCCATCTACAAGTACGGCTCCTTCAAAAACTTTCATTCCACACAAATAGGCATACTTCTCAAACACACACACACTGTTCTTGCCAGCTGTCCAGCACACTTTAAGTGACTAAAACTACAATGAGAACACCCCCACCCCCTATCTTTGGTGCAGTGCATCGAGACAGCTTAGCAGTGGCTGTGCTGTCTGACAGTGCAGTTTATCACTGACTCTGGGAAACCTTTTCAAACTGCTGTTTTAAGCCTGCTGAGATGGTTTTGTTATCATCAGTCTGACACTAATCTCTCTCTCTCTCTCTCTCTCTGTCTCTCTCACTTCTGCTTCTAGACTGCGGACTGAATGTACACAAACAATGCTCCAAACTGGTTCCCAGCGACTGCCAACCGGACCTTCGCAGGATAAAAAAAGTGTTCAGCTGCGACCTCACCACGCTCGTCAAAGCCCATAACACCACACGACCCATGGTGGTGGACATGTGCATCCAAGAGATAGAGCTGAGAGGTGGGATCAGAAATGCCATTGATGGTTTTGTTAGAATGGAGCCGAATGTTACTCTACAGAATGGGAGGCAGGGAGGATGGAAAGAGGACAAAAAGGCCCCATAAAACTGAGACAAACTTCCCAATTTCCTCTTGCAGGTATGAAATCCGAAGGTCTCTACCGAGTGCCTGGCTTCTCAGAGCACATAGAGGATGTGAAGCTCGCCTTTGACCGAGGTTTGTTCACTTTTGGATTACTAAAGTTATTGTTCATGGGTTTTTGATTTTAAATGGGAGCCTGTTTTCTTATTTTGAAACCTATGGAGAACATTTGGCTTTTATTTAGAATTGTATCCAAAAAATAAAATCACATGTCAGTCATTATTGTTTTGTTTTAATCAACAGATGGGGAAAAGGCTGACATCAGTGCCAGTGCCTATGCAGACATCAACATCATCGCTGGTGCTTTGAAGCTCTACTTACGAGACCTTCCCATCCCAGTCATTACGTTCGACCTGTACTCCAAATTTATTCAAGCTGCAAGTAAGAGCTCCTCCATTCTGGTTTGTTTCACATCATTTCTGTGTTACTGTTAACCCCACGGTGCTCTGATACCTGCTGTATTGCCAATGTATGTCGTGTAGAAATTCCAAATGCTGAATCCAGACTGGAGGCCATCCATGACAGTTTGTTGCAGCTCCCCCCAGCACACTATGAGACCCTGCGTTACCTGATGGCTCACCTGAAGAGGTCAGTTCACACACACTCTCATCGAAAAGACACGAAGTGGCTTTAGTTCTTTAATTCTTTAAATATACATTCCTAATCCATAATGTTTTTTGCATCACTACAAATCCCTTGAAATGACCAAAATCAGCAATAAATGGATCTTTACAAATTTTTCATGCATGACCAAAGCCTGATACATCTTATATCTGCATCTATCCATCATGTATCTACATATCTACAGTAAAGAGCACTGTAGTTCATTAGAGGTGATCCCACATACTACTGTGATAAATACTCACTAAGGTGCTGCCAGTCCCCAAATATTCAGCATTTACTCTGTTTGAGTGACATTTGCTAGAAAAACTACAGTATTGAGCTGTTCTAACCTGTTTTTTTAAAGATGTGTCATACAGATTGTGTGTTGCAGAAGATTTGCAGAGGTAAAAAAAAAAAAATACTGGAAGATGGTTTAACTTAGTATTGGTTTTGATTACTTTAAGTGGATCTGTTGAAAATGAGAGAACTATTGAAAAAATGCCAGCTTTATCCATGAATCTGAGGAGGTGGATCCTAAAAGAATACCACCTGCAGATATTTACATGTTTTTGCATCTTACTTGCCCTTCAGTTCTCTTTACAGACTAGTTATCTCCTTTTGTTTATATGTATATGTATATGTATACGTATACGTATACGTATATGTATATGTATATGTATATGTATACGTATACGTATACGTATATGTATATGTATATGTATATGTATATGTATACGTATATGTATATGTATATATATGTAAGGTAAAAGGGATGCAGCCCAAGGAGAGATTTTTAGAGAAAAACAACCCAGGAGAAAGTCTGCAGACTTACACTGATGGCTATTAACCAGTGATAAAACTGTACATAGTGTTTAAGTTCTTGTGTGTTTCAGGGTGACGCTGTTCTCAAAGGACAACTTAATGAATGCAGAGAACTTGGGGATTGTCTTTGGCCCAACGCTCATGCAGCCGCCAGAGCTGAATGCCTTGACGACCCTGAATGACATGAGGCAGCAGAAACTGGTGGTGCAGCTGATGATAGAGCACGAAGATGTCTTATTCTAAGGACTGAGGCATGCGGGCCTCATGGCAGTGACGAAGGACAATTATTTATTCTGTCAAAGAGGAAATTCAAGCCACCTTGATTCTAATGAAGTTTCAGAATAGTTTGTAATCAAATGGAACTTGAAACGCTTCTTTCTCGCATGACTTTTAGTTGAGGTTTAGTGTCGAATATGTCTCGTTACTGTAAGTTTTGGGCTTTCATAGTAAGCCAAGACCATCATTTTTATATTGGGAAAGGATCCAGTATTTTTAACTACCTACAGTGCTGTGCCCTCCTCTTTAATGAAGACTGTCACTACCTGGTGTAGACTCAGTCACGATGACAGCACTGTGTGAAATCAGTGAGCGCCTGGTGCTGTGTCAGCCAAGCCTCACTGTACCATGTGACATGTGTGCGTATTGTGATTTTTTTGTGGGAACACTGGTTAAAATTTCATTGTAGATAAAATCAGATCATGTAATGATCAATATTTTAACTGTGTCTATTAAAATATGAGAGATGAGACAATTGGATGCTTGTGAAGCACTTTTTTGCAACAAGTGTAAAGATTTATTTTGTAAAGATGTTTATTTTTCTTTTACTCCGTATCATGTTCTTTTGTCACATTCATTTGCTGTATACTGTAGTGTTTAGAATGATGTTGGTTGACTCGATGTCTAAATACAAAACTGTTCACATGAGAAAAGATGAATTAGAAGAGGGACAGTTTGTGGATTTACCGCTTTCAGTTGCAGTTTACTCTGTTATGGTGACGAATACATAAGTGGATTAAATATCGGTCATTTTAATTCACGTGCCATATTGCAGACTGTGCACCACATGAACCAAGCTCCTCTGCACACATTCTGGTTGCCAGTTTTGTAGTATTTCCATTTCCATGCTGTAATTTGGGATATTTTCATGTGAAAAAAAGGATCCAGGCCCTTTTTTAATTTCTTCTTTTTGTATGGCAGTAACATGTCTTGGTGCAGCAGTAGTTGCTATTTACTTCACAATGCCATAGAAGTTAAAAGTCATACTAGAGCTGTGCCTGGCATGTTGCTTTCACAGTTGATTTGATGTAATTAAGTCAATTCTTTCTAGAAATCCATTTGATCAAAATGTATTTTTGTGACGGTTGCAATTAAAAATGTAATTTATCAAATGATTTATTAAAAGGATAGCAAACAGTTTGAATTATTGTGCCTGTTTCTCACAATGTCGGTTTCAGTGTATCTTGATGTTAATCACAGTGTAACAGCTGTGGAAGCGGTTCAGTCAGGAGAGAGGCCCAACCCTGTGCTGCTGCTGATCGCACATAGCCTGAAGCAAACTGAATCACAGGTATGTGGTTGACAACCTTTTAGTTATTTTGTGACAGATATGGCTGTATCCCTGCCAAGTATTTAACCCAGAGGGCCTTAAGCTAATTTTCAATCTTCGGCTGGCCATATAGCCTTCACACTGATCCAGTTTTTCCTGTAGTTGTGGTCAGCGAGAGGAATTTTTCCAAATCCCATAAGAACTTAAGTGGTGAGAGTGTTCTTTGAAATCTGTTTTCTAAAAGTATCACGGGTGCATGTCACATTAATCATTTATTCGACATCTCATCATTTAAAAAATGCAATTGAATTAGGTACATCTTAACATAAAACTCAAATGCACATTTGTACTCCCCAGTAATAGACATTTATTATTTCCATGCACCTCTTTGTAATTAAAATAGTGACCTAAATGTCGTACAGTGACATTTTTGATATTAATACTTAATAATCACTTTAAACGTGATTCTGACTTGACTTTGCATGTAGCCTTTCCTGTCACAGCAAAGAGATTGCATCTCCTTCTGTCTCAACTGCATCATCAATTTTTGATTTTTTTAGGGAAGAGGCTTGTACAAGCTGTCAAGATTCACTCAACCAAAGATTCTCACAGAGCTTCCATTTGTATGGTTGAAAGAAAAGAAGTGAGTGAGAGCGCTGACAGCCTTGACACATCTCTATGGCTCCTTTAATCTTTGTTCTTCCTGTCGATGCGGCAAAACTGAAAACTACTGCCTAATAGATCACAGGTTACTTCTGCTCCACTTGTTTTATAGCTTGTAGTGTGTGTGACAGGTATGACTTGATTGCCTGTTTTATTATATTCTGCAACTGTTTTGTGTATATATCATAGAACCCTTAATTTTAACAGTTCCTAAGCCCCAGTTTAATTATTAGTGTAGAGTCAGGTATGTGGTCTGCTATGTGGACTCACATGATGTTTGACGTACGATGAGTGCAGTTTGACAGCTATGAGTATGATAAGGTCACTAGATAATGTTGGATGTTTTTTTTCTCCTAATAGTTAAAAAGACTGTTGCCGTTGGATACTGTTTAGGGAATTTTTCTGACACACTGAGAGAAAATGATGGTTGCTTAAAGCTCTCTTCAGTCATATAGTTAACATCTAGAAATCTAATGTTATTCTTTGGAGGCACAACACAGAATTTGGAACATTTGTTACTGCAAGTGAATGAAATCATCCTGTGCAAGCGCACTTTTTCATGATTAACTCCTGCTGTCATCTTGTTTTGATAGTTTGGTCTGCCAGAAATGGTGTGCAAAACAAAAACTGAAAGAGAGGCACAGCTGACTGTAAAATCCTGTTTTAAGATTTGATCTTAAGTTTGTAGTATGATACCAAAGTCTAGAGCAAGAGTGCCCCCTAGTGATTAATGAAGACATGCACAGGAATAAAGCCACTATCATTAAGTTTCACAACACTGCTGATGCATTCACAGGTTCAGTTTTCAACACATGAAATGTGAATGCAATAGGACAAAATAATGACCATTAAGTTCTGTCTATTTAAAAAAAACATTTATTCATGAAATCTATTTTTAAAAGTTCTAATACTGGAGCCTGTTTAAATCCGAGGTGACATCAGTGCGTGATGAATAGAAAATAAATTAGGGAAATAAATTGTGTTATTTCCATGAAATGACATACAATTAAGTTGATTTTAATTCAACTGAAAGTAAGACAATACTGTTGACATGTAGTGTAAACAAAAATCCATGTAAAACCATCCAGCAACTAATTCACAATTCACAAATTCCTGTCATGCTTTCAGAAAGAATTCATTAAAACAAACACTCCTGTGTCCATCCTTTAGAGTTCATCATGTTGGAAGACAAATTCTCTCGTAGATATGAAACCATCTTCATCTTCATCCTCATTTTTGAAGATGTCATCCACCATCACTTCATGGTGTGTGTCATTAGGTGAGTATCCGTGTTTCTCAAATTCTTTCTTCAGGTACTCTTTGACCTGTGGTGCAGGCAGAGCAAGCAGCATTCAGCAATAGACACATGAAACAAAGAATGAAAGAATATATAGAGAAACGCAGTTGGGAAGGATTTCACACCTCCTGCCTGGACAGCTTCCAGTCATCATTGAGATCCATCTCCCGGAAAGACTCGTGTGACCTGGGACCATTTCGGATGTCCATGAGCTCGATGTCAAAAATGAGGGTACTGCCTGGGGGGATCTTGCCTGCTCACAAACAAAATCACTCATTTAATAAAAGCACAAATAGCCTATGTTACGTGGAACAAAAAAAAAAGAAGAAGGGCAGCTCTGATGCAACAGACCTGCTCTAACATGTTTTGTGTCTTATATTACCTTTTCCTTCCTTGCCATATGCCAGAGATGGAGGGATGGTCAGTTTCCTGCGTTCTCCTGTGCACATGTCCTTCAGACCCTTATCCCAACCCTTGAGCACCTCTTTGATCCCAAGAGTGAACCATACTGGATTTTTATCCCCTTCATTGCGGCTGCAAAGAGTCACAAAGATCCATTACAGTTTGTTTGAGGAAGAAAAACCCTGTACATACATGGTTTATTTGACAAATATGTATAATGCTGCTGATCTCTCACTAAGTGTTGAGGTTTAAATGGCCAATGGCACATTGATTAGGCTATCGGGGCCCATGTTCCTGCTCAAGGAATGTTACAAAGTAACACAACAATATATGCAGCATTATTACAGATTCTAGCCAAAAATTACCTGGAATGAAAGCGGGTGCCATCAGTCTCCAAGAATCCGTCGTAATGAACAAGAAGCATGTCTCCATATTTTGACTTACGATAACACATGAAGGGTTTGTGTAAAACTTCAATTTTCACTTCGGGTTCAGGCAGTTTACCCCCGGTGACAAAAACAAACAACGAAGGCAGTAACGAACAAATAGAAAAAAGAATCATTTTCACAAACAACAGCTCACCTACTCGCAAAATTCATTTAAAAAACTAATTCAAACTTTTCAATAAAATGCAGTGCCTAAAATAGATATTCTACATGGCAGGAATGCCAACTACGTGGCAGCCAACTTCAGCCCGTGAACGCAGCTAACTGCTCAACTGTCAACCCTCCTCCTTCTACAATTGGATAAACTCATTATAAAGCACGCCTCTTTTAAATCTTCTCTTATTCTATTGGTTTTTTATTGTGTCAATCACCATAATCAACACCCACAGAACTTAAATCCCTCTGATGTAAATGGGAGGGACGTCCACAGCTTCTATGACGAGCACCTCGAGCCAGATTCACGAAAAAGTTTGCGCACTTTTATCTACGTAGGGGACACTTAAAGCCGCAGTAGTTGCTCCACAAATTACAGTCGGGCCCCGATGGAGTCGCGGCAGTCAGCCGAGCATCTTATCTTGTCATGATAAACAAGTAATGAACAGGGAAAACACATAATTAAACAATGGAAGGAATGCTGTATAAATGGACCAATTACATAAGTGGTAAGTTATTCCCAAAGTCGGTAAGTGTTGTCGGTTTTAATGCTCGTTTTAAGGCAGCGAGCTAGCATGTCAACGTCGTAG
Organism: Naso thynnoides; assembly: GCA_029783665.1. Lineage (NCBI taxonomy): Eukaryota > Metazoa > Chordata > Actinopteri > Acanthuriformes > Acanthuridae > Naso > Naso thynnoides. The sequence continues at coordinate 13,345,926 of JAQLOL010000025.1, read as the reverse complement.
CGCTCTTGAGTTGGAGATAACGTTAACTGGCAAGCTAATGTTAGCTTGCAACAGTCTGAGCTAATGCATCACAAATTACAACGCTTTCTCTGACTTTGCGAAGTTACATGTTTAACGACGTCACTAGCTAACCTTACTTATGACGTCCTGACAGGTAGCGCTAGCTTGTTTGCGTAGTTCCTACCATCTGTCATTATAATCTGATTTAACAACTGCTTAGCTGTTACTAACATAACGTCAACGTAACGTTAAAGGGTTAATTGAACTCTGTCCAAGTTTATGAAGCTATGGAAGGCTGTTTTTATATGGACTTTTACCAAAACATTTTCACAAAAGAAAATTCATGTAATTTACTCATTAAACAGCAGCATTTAAAAGAACGATTTAAAAAAATTCTTATGTTTTTTAGGTTGGCAACCTCGTTGGTTTGTGCTCGATGGAGGAACTTTGTCTTACTATGACTCTCAAGAAGATGCCTGGAAAGGTTGCAAGGGCAGCATTAAAATTTCAGTTTGTGAAATCCAAGGTCGGTATGACTCACTTTTTCCTGTGTAGCTAACTGTGCTTAATTTTGCAATTGTGGGCAGTTGGCTTTCTACAACATTTTCCTCGTCGTTGTGTAAAGCACGTTGTCTGATGTGTGCTGCTGTTTTTTCGTAGTTCATTCCACTGACTCCACACGAGTTGACCTGACCATACCAGGAGAGCAGTACTTTTACCTCAGAGCCATCAATGCAGCCGAGAGGCAGAAATGGCTGGTGGCACTTGGCACTGCCAAAGCTTGCCTGACAGACAACCGGACGAAGAGAGAAAAAGGTATGTGGATGCCATAACAATATTCTACTGTAAAATATTGTAAGCATGCTCTCAAATGTTGGCTCATTTGCTGTTACCATGACAGAGCTCCAGGAGAACACAGAGGCTCTGAAGACTAAGATGTCGGAACTCAGACTGTACTGTGACCTTCTTCTGCAACAAGTTAACAAAATCAAGGAGAGTGATGAGCTCGGAGACACAGCGGAGGTAAGCTTTAAGTTTGGATGAGTTGATGAAATAAGAGAAGCAGCTGCCAGTGTGAAACTGCAGTGCAGGGTAGCCTGTTTCCAACTTGTAATTGATATGTACTTGCACTCACTATATTGTTTTGGCAGGCAGCAAATGTTTTCACTTGCTCTTTTCTTGTAAAGTTTGGCTTTACAGATTTGTGTATATTTTACTAAAGAACATACTTCAGCTTTGTCTTTGAGATATCATGTTTACATTTTTTATATATTCTGTAAATGTTACGGAAAGTACCTTAAATGTGTGACAACATTGGTTAAAAAGAATGTTGGTGTCCAAATCCTCCTTAATGCTAGGAAGGCAGCGCTTGTGAGGAACTACTTTCCCAGGCGTAATAACTTTCAACAGCTCTTGGCTCCCCTCTTTCTCTCACTCAGTGATTTTTGACCAAATAAACGCAGACTTTCTCTTTAAAAGAGTGGCTTTGACATGTCTTGCAGTGTTTCTATACCCTGTTTCAACATGAATGACCGTGAATGGGGTTTAAAATGCAGTCTGAGATGACTAAGGGTGCTTTCATACCCGATGGTCTGCTTTTAGTCCTCTTCCCCGGTGTGCACCAGATACGAAAATGATAAATATTCATACCTGTGTATTTGTTTTGGTCTGAATGAGTTGATGACGTGTCGAACTGCACTAAATGCAGCTGCACTTCACTCACTGACTTAATATAATTATGGGAAAAAAAACAACTTCACACATTGGTAAGATGAGTCTGGGACAGGAGTAATATCGTAAATCCTGAACTGCTCTCCGGTTGATCAGAATTGTCATGGGGGCAAACTCCAGGAATGTAAACAAAGAGAAGAGCAGAAAACGCACCCACCACACAATCTCACAACAAAGAGGCAACTGCAAGGGTTGATGTTGTTGGTCATTTGATGTTATGTTGTTTGCATTCTTTACATTTGTCTGCGATTACTCACGCTGACGTGTTGTTGTTGTTGTTGTGACAGGGAAAATACTTCCTCATTCCGTACTGTATGTAGCTGCCTACAGGATCTTGGTTAGTCCAAAAATGTGCAGTGCTTTCTGCAGTTAGCGTGGACCGAGGTGGGATCACCTTCTCACCACAAACGAACCGCACCAGAGTTTGTTTGGAAGCGTACCGAGACCACCTCTTCAACCAGGTCTCAGTCCACATGTTTGGTCCACTTCTGGTGCGCACCCATTTATAGCTGCTCAAACGAACCGCACTGAATGGGGGAAACGCACTCAAGTTTGATTCAGCTGAGCTTGATAAGGCTGGTGTGAAAGCGCTGTAAAGTGATGTTGGGAGTCATGGCAGTGTTAGCTCACATGTTTGTTTGTGTGCCCCTTTCAGACTGGCATAGACACTGGAAACATGGTGAAGTCTACCTGCACAACTTTCCTTAAGACCCTGGAGGAATGCATGCAGATAGCTAATCGTACTTTTAGCAGCGATATGGTGACACAGAGTCCACCAGGATCTCCTCCAGTTGCAGCCATCAAACCTCAGAAGGTATGTCAAGTCTCCTTTGTCGAGACAGATAACCCAGTAACATCTTGAAACTGTGACTTGGCCTCAAAAATAATTGTATATGTGTAATCCCATAATTTTTTTTCTCCAACAGATTAAACCTGTCAATCATTTAAATCAGAACCTTGAAGAAAAGTAGGTCGAGTTTTTCTGTCATTATGCTTTTATGTTACCCACAGTGCTTCTCCATCTATTATTAACAGACTCATAGATGTTCAAAGTAGCTCTCAAAAATGTGAGGCAAACACCAATACTCTCTACTGTTTTCTGTCGATGCAATAGTTGTTGCTTTTTTTTGTTTATGTTGCATTTCAGTGCCATGTCACACAATTGCCAATTATTTTTTCCCAATAGAAGTACATGCCAAGTTTAAGAATTAACATATTGCACTTAAATTCATTTCAGATGGAGAGATTTGCCTGAAACCTCAGGAGAGGCGATTGCACATGAGAACCAGAGCCTTGACTCTGGAGCAGAGGGACCCGATGAACTGGATGAGCCAGATGGACCAGAATATCATTCTCCTCCATCAGGTGAGTCATGTGTCTCAACCACTCACTTTACATACTGCCCTAAACTGACAACCATTACTGTATAGTGCATACCATAAGAGAAAGACCACACAGAGCAAAATGGCCCTGCTCTTTGTGTGTAAATCGTTTGAACTAATGTAGGCAGAATATTGCCTCTTAGTGAGCTGACATTGATGATTGCCTGGTCACATTTCTGAGTACACTTTAGCAGTTCAAAGAGGAAGTTACTGGTGGTCATGGAAAGGAAGACCCGTTGTTTCCAATTTGTTTTTGCTTATGTATAATCCAAATGCTATCTCACTGTAAGACAATTTAAAAATTGTAACACATCATAACAAAACCTCTATTTGTGAAAAATTTAAATTTTTAAGAGTACTAATGAGGTGTCCTACAGTGATTTCCTATATTAAAATGTACAATATGCAACGTAAGGGATTTTGGTAATGGTATGTGAGAATTTTTTTTTTAAATATTAAATTTACTGTAGTGTAGTTTTTATAGAAATTTGTCAAAATGGTCAAGTGAGTTTTATTTTTATTTTTAAGTAATATAATGGATGACAGACACGTTTCTTCTTGTACATAGTTTGCATCTTGATACACCGGAATATACATCATGTACAAAAATATGCATGAGGGAGTTTCAGGCGTCATTGCTTGATCATCAACACCTGGGTCAAACATGTTTCTTTGACCATTTGAGATATGAAAGAGTTAAAGAGAGTTTTGTTTATGTGTTTAAGGTGCTAATCTTTTCTGTATGGGACGAAAAGCCTGAACCAAACCAAAGAATAAAGCACTAAAATAAGCATTGCACTTCTGAATATTATATTAGTGCTGACATTTTTTTTTCACTTCCTGCTTGTTTTGTCCTTGCCGTGTTCAGTGCATCAGTCTGTTATTCATGGGTTTCACTGCAGACATCTTGAGGACCAACACAGGTGTGACCAAAGAATGGCTTTGTTCCATTCAGTGTCACAGCAAACCAGGTCAGTGAGTGAGCATGCACAGTACCACAGCTCTGGAACAAGCTCGCCTAATAACCTGATGGGTGTCATGATGGACATGTTGAGTTGTCAGAGCAGGAAAAGCATTGAAATTAATGACAGTAATGATGGCTGCTTCAATTTAGGTGAGCTTGTTTCAGAGCTCTGCTACTTTGCATGCTCACTCATTGACCTGGCCTGCTGTGACACTTAATGGATTGAGGCCATTTGTTGGTCACACCCGTGTTGGTCCTAAAGGTGTCTGCTGTGAAACCCATGGATAGCCACCGCTGAAACCAGTCCCATGTTACCACACAACTGTGATGCTGGATGTCATACATGATCAGTTCAACCCATAGAGGGCAGTGCAGCAATACTTGTACACTATACAAAATGTGCTCCTATTGTTGAAGTTTGATAATGGTGTATATATATACAACAATGAGGTTTGCTTTGGTGTTACCTGGTTAAAGAGAATAAGTCAAACATTACAGCTGTTGTTGTGACCAAAGTGCTTCTTTCACTATTTCCTTCACCCAGCCTGATGAAAAATGGCCTTTAGAGCTGCTGAAATAAACATCTTGACTAAAACCATATTCTGCACGCCTTTCTTCTATTCATCCACTATTTCACACAGACGTTGATGCAGCCAACGGCAGCAGCCCAGTCCCCGAGGAGCCAGTTGATCCCACTTTACACACTACCCAGAATACCCCTGAGATTGAACACTATGACCAACCAGCAGAGGGGGATGAAGAAAATAAAGCTAAAGATCAAGAGGACACCGAACAAGAGCCAGAGCACAGTCAGGACCAAAGTCAAGAAGAGCAGGACAACAACAACACGGAAGAGAACGCTGCCGTCCAGCCACAGCACCAAGAGGAGGCTGTTCCGGATGAAGAGGAGGCTCAGGATGAAGGCGAGACTTGCAGAGAATCCACGGAGCCAGAAGACACAGAGCAGGTGGAAACCTTCTTCAGCACAATGAGTCACAGGTATGAAAATGCTACTCAGGAAGGTCACATTCTTTAGGACACATAACTGTGTGAAGTTGCTGTATGATCAGCTGTGATAGTTCACAATGACAGTATTAGGATGAAGCAGTCGAAGCTGTATGTAGTATTTTTTTTCTCTGAGGCACTGCACTTCAGCAGCACAGTTACTTAGTTTATGGAAATTGTTGTTACTGTGTTGCATTGATTATTTATTTGATAAAAGGTTTAAAAGATTTTAACTGAATCCATTTCAAGATGTCATGATCAGTGTTTTATATAAATGTGTTCTCTCTTGATCACATGACACAGAGAGGCCATCATCTGATGCTTGGGTTTGTAAAGCTTTTTTTTGTTTGTTTCACTCTGTATTTCAAATATATTTTACTTTTTTTTTTTTTAAAGACCTTGTAGAGTGTTACTGAACTAGAGTGTTTAAAACGTTTCTGTAATATTTAGTTATGACAAACACCATAAAGCAGTAAATCACTGCCTCCCTTAACCAGTATTCAACTACAAGATGGTGACTGAAGAACATTTTGGAGTTGTTCTTTAATATAAATGGGACAGTTTAAAACAGTAATTTAAAAAAAATAAAAGGAAACAACTGTTAAGACAAAATAGCAGAATGGTCTCAGGTATCATCAGGTGTGGAATTGCATGACACTGTGTGATTCATTTCTCTGGCTTTGTTTTGACCTTTGTACCTTTTCTTTTTCTGTTTGATTTAATCAAATAAAAAGTGAAATGGCATACTTGACTTTAATGCATTCTCCTGTTTGAATCTGTTCTACTTTTTTTTTTAGATTTAGTGATATAAGACTGGACGACGACAATGGTATCCCTACTCAAGAGTTTTTGGACTCATGCTATGCAATAGTGCCTGTATTAGGTAGGCCGGTCACTTTCAGTCTCTCCTCATCTAAATCTGCTGCTCTCTGCCTCTTTCTGCTGGTGCCACACATGTGGTCATTTCCCCCGTTTTAACTTCTATGAAGAAAATTTCTTTCTTTCTTTTTTTTTCTTTTTCTATTCATCTGTGCATGCTGTGACATTCACACTCTCTGTGCTTCATGAGCTGGAGGCTTTCTGTCTTAGGTTTTGTCATCATCATTTTCTCCCCTGTTATTATTTCCTTGTGCGCTTGTATGTCTTTCAGTGGCTTCATTTGTTCCTTGTAGCTAACAGTCTTATCACACAGCCTAATCTTCAATCTATACATGCTCTTTTGCCTGTATTTGTTGTTATCTATGTGTCTTAGACATCCACAATGCAGTACACTTTGATAGGCGGTTGAAAACACGTGAACACTTGGACTGCACAATTACTCGAAATTTAATCAAAATTACAATATAACCAACTGCAATTTTTGAATCGTAGAGACGCACAATATTTGTTATAGGTGAAAAGTGTCGCAAAACACCATTTAATTCAAATATTATTGTGCTGCAGCGTTGTCCTGGCCTACACATCATATTCTACACACTTAAGAAAACATCTTTGGGACACATTCCTTTAAAAATCACACCATAATCATTTTAAGATGTTCATCAGTGAAAAAGAATAATTACGTAAAAATGATAATTTCTTCTAGTATCGCAAATCATATTGCAATCACAATATCACTACAAATAAGCGCTATTAGATGTTTTCTCAAAAGCGTGCAGCCCTAGTGGACGCACATTGTGGCAGCCTCAATTTGTAGAATTTAATCAGACTTGGCTCAATGTTTAGGAAGAGAGGTTGAATTAGGATGGTTGGTCGTCAAGAGTTGTCCAGTGTTATAAGAGTGTTCAGTTTGCATCTTTTAGCTCTAGCCTGTTTCATGTTAATCATCAACAAACTTTAGTAATCATCTTCTTTAGATTAAAAAAAAGATGTCTAATAATTTATTAACTATATCTGAAGTGATATGATCTTCTAGCTGAGTAAGAGCTGCTCTCCCATCGCATCTTTACACAGATCCAAACACCTGTGATTACTGTGCTTGATATCCTGCATGTCCTGCAGAGTGCTTCCAGAGATGCTTAGGATTTTTAGGTCCCCACTGTGTCATAATCATTTATTGTCTTCCTTAAAAATTTGCAGTCACCTTCCTCTGAAGATGTTATACAGGGTTTTCTGTCCTCTGTCATTGCTTTAAAAAGCAGGGCAGCTGTATTTTTCAATCACTTACAAGTAAAAGACACAACATCGTAAAAATAGGACAAAAAAGTGAGAATCTTGCTTCATACGCAACATAGAAATGATCGTGGATTTTTTCTTCTCAGACAAGCTGGGGTCCACAGTGTTTGCACCAGTTAAAATGGATTTTGTTGGAAACATCAAGGTATGTGCTTGTGTTATTAATCTGTTCATTGTTAAACAAAAGAAATAATTATTGTTGTTCTTTAACAGGGAAAATCAGCATTAGCTCTTTATGATTTACAATATAATATGTACACATGAAGACATTTGCTTTTTACATTAATGCTCAACTCAGTTAACGCTGTTTTCGCATTAAAATCAGACATATGGCTTATATGTGCTCTTTTTTCCATTTATGTCCACAAAATCAGTGAACTTGTTGAGCTGTTAAAATGCGTAACTTCTAGTTTTATCACTAACATTGTCGACTACAGATGTCTTTCCAGATTATGTGACTGCATCGTATTGTCTCTTAATCCTGCAGAAAATTCAGCAGAAGCTTATGTCAGACCCTGACAGCTTCCCCACACTACAGTCCATCGTGCTGCATGAAGTTCAGACAGATGTTGCCCAGGTGCGCAACTCGGCCTCTGAGGCTCTGCTGTGGCTCAGACGCGGCTTGAAGTTCCTCAAGGAGTTCCTGTCAGAGGTCAACGCAGGACAACAAGACATCCAGGGAGCGCTAAGTGAGTCTGATTTCTAACATGCACGGTCGGACATCTACAAACAAGTCCAAGTACATTAAACTCAAAAAATATTCTATTCTTTCACCCAGACAATGCTTATGGGAAGACCCTTCGACAGTACCATGGATGGGTCGTGCGAGGTGTATTTGCTGTAGGTATTTTTAACTCTCACCAATGCTGTACCCCACTAAGGTTCATACCCGTTCTTGTAGTGTGACTGTTTTATGCTTTTCTTTTCCCAGTTGGCGCTGAGGGCTGCTCCATCTTATCAAAGTTTCAGTGCTGCCTTGGTGTCAACAGAGGGCGATGAGCTAAAAAGCGGCTTCACCAGCGGTATGCACAGGGACCTTGGAGTGTACCTGCCTGCCATGGAGTCACAGCTGGCCATCCTAGACGCCCTGTATGAAGAATACAACCTGGAGTCGGATGAAGTCGTATGAAACCCTGAGCAGATAGATGATCTGACTTCAAGGAAAGACAAAACCTGACCGCAGGGGCAGAGTTGTGGCTGACTGCTGAAGCAAGGTGCCAGATGCTTCAGGAGCATCTCGTGTACAAAATAGTGTGAGCAGGTCCCGTGTCAGTGTGAGGTGTTTCCAGTGGTTGTTAAACTCTACAACAGTAGAGGTTCTAGGTATGAAGACAGTATTAATGTCTGTATTTAGGAGCCCACACGGGGCAAAGCAAGCATTAGTATTTAAGACATTATGGTAAACAGAAATGTAGTCTCTGGGTCTTGTTTAAAAGATCACTGACAGCGTAGGGGTATTAAGGCCCTGTTATGCAGACTCTGACCATAATGATTCATGGTGACATTTGTTTCTGGTGCACATTTTCTCCCTGTATCGTGGCTCTTTATGTACTGTACATGTTTTGAGGTACATAACCACAGAGTATTTGGCTTTAGCAACTTCCATGGAGGATCATTTGTGATTGAACTGAATGCAAAAAAAGTTGAGATTATAAAGATTGTCCTGTTTCCTTGGATCCATGAAACAGGTTGCAACCAACACAAAGCACTAATAAACTAAAAACAATGTCAGACTGTTACAATGCCTTAAGAATATGATGAACTGCATATGGGGCTGACTTACAGTGTAGGAGGTAACCTTTTTTTCTTGCACCAACTGTTGAAGTTCAGTGGAATTTATTATTTTATATCTCCTTCCTACCAATTTAAATGTAAATCCCGTAGGCTGACAATGTATTTTCTTTTTGTTTAACTTCACTAACATGTTGATGAGCTACTCTTCTCCGTGACTTTCCATGGGACCAAAAAGGAACTGTCATGTGAAAGGCTTTAGTCTCTGCTGCCTACAGTACCACAACACTCAAGAATGAACATTACAGTGAAACTGTTAAAGTACTGACAACTGCTGAATATTTATGTGGCTATCCTCTGCACAAACCTATGCATAATATGCATTTTCACAATGTCTATTTATTATGTCTTAAGTTATTAAGTCCACATTAATGTCTTGGGGATCACATCAGTCCAACTTGTGTGTGAATGATTGGACATTTGTATCCATAGAGCATGTTAATTGATTGCATGCTGATATATTAACTTAAGTAACACAGGTTCCAATGGAAACACTAAATGTGGGCCAAAGCCTTGAGTTAACCAAGTAAATAAGTAACCCTAAAGGGAACAACTATGAAAGTTACAATCCATTATTCTTCATCTCTGTACTGACATTGAACAGTAAGTCTACTTTGCAGCATTTTTCACCATCTTGTCCAAACACTGTTTGAAATATAATAGTGTTGTTCCCAACCAGCTGTGCTTAACATTCTGTGATGTCAATTTAATAATAATAATAATAATAATAATGATGTGGTGAGACTCCACCTTCCAGCCAGGTTAAAGTTTGTCCATAGATTCACTGAGCCATCTGAACAAAGCAGGAACATCTCACAGGGCTTTTGTAACAAGACGTACCATGTAGTATTTTTGACTCAATTCTTTTAAGTTTTCAGGAAAGCACACAGTATATTTCTTCGATTAAGTCCTTCGCAGCAGGTTTATATCACAGATCGATTCCAATGTTAATCCTGCAAATATGCTGTTGTAATATTAGTAACATTTGACTTGTTTTTTCTATGATTGTATATAAGATGCTATTCCATTTTTACGTAATAAATAATTGAGTTGTCTCAGTGTGTGTCCGGCAATATTTTGTAGGAACTTAAATGTGAAATAAACATCTTCCTTTTTGTTAGTCCATTTTCTGTCAACCTTGACACAACTTCAAAATTCCATTTGTTGACCAAACAAATCAACTTGAAAGCAATACATAGTGTATTTGCACAGGTGTTCTAGTTTGTGTAAACAACAGTGACGCAGCTTAAATTACACCTTTGCATATTTTGCTGCCTGTATGTGAAGGTTTTGCATGTGCAGCAGCAGCCAGGGCCATAGCACCCTGCATGCCAGCCATTCCTGCCTATAGGTCAGGGATTTTCACTTGGCTCCGGCCAACAGCTGGGTCCCTGCCTGCTTCCTGTCCCTATGGCCTCATTTGCATCCACCTTTCTGTCACATCAGTAACATGATGCTACTCCACACAACCTGCACCAAAATAACCCCTTTTGTTGGAAAAAGTGTTGGATTTCAGTTCCTCAACTCAATTTAATACCTGTGGGAGCTAAAAAAAGATCCAGTTTCCTTCAGGTTCAACTTCATGACTAGTGTCTTCAAGAAAGGGAAAATCAATCAAACTCTAACAGCCATTAGTTCTAAATGAATTCTTACCTAAGAGAACTGTTAAAGGTTCCCAAACTCTGTGAATAGAGGCTTCACTTGTGGGGATTCTTCTGTATGCACAGCAGATCTTGTCATCACAGAGCAGTAGAATCAGGCTGGCCACTGCCTCTCCAGTGACAGTTAGTGCTACACTGAGACATCTGTGGTACAAATCTGATTGACCTGGTCAGCGGGGAACGTGCATGATGGGATAAATATGCCAAAGTAAGCTTTTACTCGGGCATCTCAGCAGACAAATTGTCCTGATGTGATTTAGAAAAAGAAATACGGCATGCTAATAGAGTTAGATGGTAGAGTTTGGCCTCAAGCATCTCTGCCGCAACCCTGGCTGGCTGCCCGCGCCCAGGCTGTATCACTGTGCCACATCTCCAGTCACAGACAAAGCTCCGAGGGGCTTCAGTGAGACAGAAAGCTGAAAACTCATTGCCATGTCAGAGAAAACAGCACGACTTCCTCCACTGTGTGGTCTGTTTACTATTTCTCCCAACGCAGCACTTTGCAAGGAGCTGCTGACGGCATCTTTTTTCCACTTGATGGATATCTGCTTTTTTTTGTACAGTGAGTGCTCTGAAAGCACATCAATAGCATCTCTATCACTGTCTATGGGCTTTTTGCACGCTGTCACCGCTCTTTATCAACAGATAGAAATCAGAGCTGCTGGAAAACCTCTAGACTAAAGTCTGGGAATGCATGTGTGTGAGACAGTGAAAAGCTGCGGATGATTTTAATTCCTTTTATTTTGATTTCTTTTTTTAAAATTACTAACAACTGTATAAATCATATCAGAAACATAATGAAACAAAAAGAACTTTCACTATCCCTATCACAGTGCATACTATATTTTCATAAAGCCTTACAGTACAATACCACATGCATGTTATGTTTCAGCATCAATGTGCATACACAGTACAAGATACAGCAGCAGCACAGGCCACGGACAGAACATTTAACACAGTTTCCAAAAGGTATTTCAGCTTTGTGCATGGCACATTTCATCACTATCGTATATGGCATGTCATACAAACAGTACTGAGCAACACTCTAGGCAGAGCAAGACGGACATCGCTTAAGACACCTGCTATGCTGATGAATGCAGTGATTTACAAAACAATGTTTGACAAAGTGGAAGCATTTTACACCCATCAGCGGAGTATCACAAGCATGCGGAGACAATATCGTAACAGTCTTCATCTTTAAATTGCTTTTATGGAAGAATCACTTGAGAACACCTGACTACATCTATGTATGGCTGAGAAAAAGTCTCCCTTGGCACTGCGACTCGTACAGTAGCTTATGGAAAATGTCAGCTTATATCGGCAAAGTTGATCTTCACCATTGGTGCCCAACACAGCGGACTACGCCTACACCGTTAAGTTAACTGTTGAGTTTCACTGTTGCTGTATATACTGTAAGACAGAAAGACTGGATAAAGAGGTATTAGAGTAAATACAGTAATGACCATAAAACAGACTGGAATTGAGTTCCCTCCCCTTTTAGCAGCTACAGACTATTCCAGCCTTTTCCTGTGCAGTGAGAAAATTAAGAACATTACAGTTTCAAGCCTTCACACACAGTATATTTCATTTCTCACTGAAGCTCGGGGACCAAAGCTGATCATACCCGGAGGATTGCGCGTTGTGGATACTTTAAAGCTTTCATTTGAGTTGCCTGTGTGCTTCAGCGTACAGTCAATGCCATTTCATTTACAAAGAGAGGAGTGGAGGAGGACTGTGAGAGGTGCTGTGTGGAGCTACATAACCTGTTGGTTCCTGAGAAATTTTTTGGATTTATGAAACCTTGCCCAGACTGAATGTCCCTGTCAAGTACAATACCACCACAGGCCAAGTCGGCGTCTGAAGTAATGGCCTCCTGGTGTAACAGTCTCACTAAAATATTAATTAACATTAAATGCATAATTCCTGCACTACATCTGCCTCTAACTTCATCCTTAAACATAGATATTGATCTGATTTGATGTCTAGTTTTATCTTTACCACTGACACTCTTGATGTGACGTTTAGAATACACAGTGCAAACCTTTCTGTGGCAATAATGAGTAAAGTGATAGGTTACATGCTTGGATAGTGACAGTTGCTGTCATGGTCTCAGTAATACCAGCCTCATGCAAATGCTGTGCACTGTCTTTCACACTGCAGTAGAATACCTGAGGTCATGGCTCTGGATGTCCTACTGCCTCTCTGTCTCAACAGTAACTGGGTCAAAATTAATACTCTCTGGCCCGGCTACTGCTCCTCTGCAACATCTCCCACTGGCACCTAATAAAGTCTCTGCACGGCTGTCACACAACTGATGCATCCAGAGGCTGATTTCCCGTCCAATCGGACATGGTGAGGAGGTGAGAGGTCAGTCTTAAGTCCTGCTTGTTAAGACGGAGTGCAGTTGTCCTGTGCATTTCCTGTATGTGGGTGAAGGTTTTCACCTCCACTGACTGAGTATAACTCCGGAGAGCTACGTGGCATTTCAGCAGCAATACAGAGGAGTTACATACATGTGTGTTGTTTTTTCTTCCATCATAGAAGCACTGGCTGCCTCTACCTTCCGAGTCTCTTGCTTTTGTAGCATTATAGTGGTTTTTTTTGCATGAAAAAAATTCCTGTTATGTGTCAAACAAATAACACACAGAGGATCCAGCTGCACTTTCCAGCTTCCTCCTCAAGTGAAGTATTTGCAGTTTGTGGAGTCAATCACACAGTATGGTGTGCACTTAAGGTGACCATATGACCTGCAGACAAGAGGAGACATAAGTTTTCAGTCAGTTTTAGCGTGTCAACAAAACACAGACAGGCAGCAAGGAGCTTTTTTGTATGCATAAAATTGTATACTGTGCTTACCCTGGAAGATATGAATTACATGTCTGGTATCCAAAGTCCTTTCCATCACACTCCTCAGCCCCCTCATGGCGGTATCCGTCCCCACAGTAGGCGTGTTTACACTCTGTAAGAGGAGACAGCAGGGGTGGATGGGGTCACATTATATGTGTACAGCAAAACACAACCTAGGAGTTATTAGAGACCACCTCACATGGCTGCATGACTTACTGACGCAGCCGTCAGTGACCACTCTGTTTCTGTCATCACACTCTTCCCCACTGGCAATCTGCACTATCCCGTCACCGCAGTAACCTTCATCGTCAGGTGCGTTTTCCATGGACTGGAACGGTGTCAGCTGGAATGGAAAGGTCTATTACAGAGTTTAAATCTTGAGGGAATATGGAAAAATAAAATGAAATTTAAAAAATCAGAGTTTGCTGCATATGTGATACCTGGATCGGCAGCCAGCCATCAATGTCTTTGAAATAGAGAGATCTCTGGTCTTTGCGGAATGCAAGTGCATTGTCTGTGTGAAGGCGCTCCAGTTCTTCCTCATTGCTCACAACGAATATCTGAACGAAGGGCAAATTGAGGAAATATTTTCAGTATTTACTGCATTCTAAGTTATAAGGCTGAGCCCCATTGGAGTGCAACTTTGGGATACTGAGCATCAAAATTTAATTTCTTCAGCTGGTGACATGTGTCTAAAAGCAAGATCCAGGCCTATTTTTATATTTTAAAACTTACTTAACTTTGGACATTCAAGTCAGAAGATATTAAAACACAGTAACCTCTGGGTTGTCAAGTCAAAAGTCAAAATAACATGTAGTTGCATAATATCAGAGATTTTACAAATACACAGTAAGTCAAATTTGGAGAAAAAAAAAACCCTTAAAGAAATTTTTTGAAGTCGTTTTTTTTTAACAAAATGCTTATCCATAGTCAGTGTGATATCTACAGTAAATGGTGGTCAGCATGCCTCAGTTTAGCAGGAGTGGTGGTGTAGTAAGATAAGCAATGAACTGCTGTGGATGGGGAGAGCAGCAAAAAGAATTCCTAAAAAAACCTCACCGAGCAAAAAATAAAAGATCAATAATCAGTTTATGTTCATGCTTTATTTTGAATAGTTTAATTGCCTGCTTTCTTGCTCTATCCAAAGCACCAGTCCTCTGACAAAAGCAGTAATACTACTTTACAGAACAAAGGAGTTGCTGCATAAATCAGTTAGTTTAGAAGTCACAATGAAACAGAAACAAACTAAAGGATCGACGTAGCGGCTGACCAGCAACCAATGTTTTATGTGAGGTAAAATTACGATTTCTGTTAAAGAAATCTGGTTAGAATGATGTTAAGATTGGTCAGCTTCTGTCTCTGGTACTCCTGCTGCCTCTACAAACTGGATCTCATTGTCGCTCTCCATCTACATTAAGTAATACAATGACTATAGACCAGAACCTCATACAACACCACTTCAAGACGCACACTATCCCTTTAGCATTTTTGTAATTAACTTAGTTTTTCAGTGGTTAAAAAATTAAAAATAAAATTATAAAAATAATGTTTTGAATGTAAGTGTGCTACTTCCTCACCGCTGGAACTCGGGTGTAGCTTCCTCTGGAAGAATAATCATCAAATGGAGAACCACCAGGTGAGCTGCAGCTGCACTTTCCAGGAGGCCCTGGTGGACCACGTGCACCCTTTGTTCCAACCATGTACAGTCCTGAACATAAACGGGGGTGGGGGGGTGGGGGGGAATTCAGGCATAAAGTGCAACTGCCGGCTTCAGTAGCTCATATAAATACTGTATGTCATCAAATGTGGTATCTTTGATTGATCTATCAAGAAGCAGACACGATCAACTTAATTCACTCTGAAACCTGATCAAGATAACGAATGTCACTTTAATTATCAGGTGACATAACACTTGAACTGTAGGGAGACTCGCCATCTGTGAGTCCATTTTAGCCACATGATGTCATGTCCACAGCATCTTGTTTCACCTCGGGAGATTCAGTTTCTCTGGTGCTAAATAAGACTACCGGTGTTGCCTCTTACTCAAATCTTAAGTGTGCTTCCTTTTGCTGACAGCAGTATTTGCCACTCCTCACACCAGTAGCACAGCTTTTCACACACTCTCAGAAAACAGAGAAAGTTCAGAGCCTCATACAAATATTGAAGTGGACGTGGGAAAATTCATGCTCTGACTGAGCAGTGCAAATGTTTGTTTTTAAATCAGCATATTTGAGAGTTTTAATTCAGGAAAAAAGTTCTCACCTGTGGCAGGTGAACCAGGAGGACCGGGGTGACCGGAAGGTCCCTGTGGGCCTGCCGGTCCCATGGGACCAACGCTGCCTGTGTCTCCTTTCATTCCCTAAAACACAATCAAAACAATATGCAACATGGTCAGATTTAAAAGATTTCTTTACATAATGTTCTAGAGATCAAAAGATTTAAACTAGGTAATAATCAATCCTGAGTCTACATTGAGACAATCTGAGCGTAGAAATAGATCCTTTTTTTCTTTTTGCATGAAGACTAATTACATTCAGAGGGGAAATTACTGACAAACAAATAATAATTTCATTTGAGCAAGAAAAAA
>JAQLOL010000025.1:13305483-13329683 GCA_029783665.1 Naso thynnoides | reverse complement strand
GTTAATTGCATTGTTTTCTACTTTCCACCTGAGTACCCAATAATAATCTCCTTCACTCAGATTTGCTTGCTGTGTGCACTCCCAAACCTCATCTTTAACTGTCTGATCATTTTTAAGTTCACCTGCAGGCTTGCCTTTTTTTCCTCTGACTGCAACATGGCTTTCTGTGCTTAAAATATCCCGACAAACACCTGAAACAGGAGGCACATGACTGCCTCTATACATTACTATTTCGAAACAATGCAATCAGAATGTAACCTGCACACAAACTGCTCACCTGCTTGCCTCTCTTTCCTGGCCGGCCGGTGGGTCCTCTGTTTCCTGAGATTCCAGGTTCTCCTTTTGGACCCATTTCACCCTGAACAACACATCAGATCAACTCAGCATTCAATTTAGTCCAATTTCGAAAGTTTTAATTCTGCAGAACAAATTTAAACACTTATTTAAATGTGTTTCTCACTTTCTGCCCAAGCATTCCTGGGAAACCCATTGCACCCTGTGGATAAAAAAACAGTACATCACATACTGTACGTACATGGTGCTACAACTTTTGTGCACAACAACCCCAATGATAAAGTTTCCCCACCTTATCTCCCTTCATTCCGCTCTCTCCGCGATCGCCTCGAGAACCCTGATGGAGCAGATTATAGCTTGTTACATAATATGCACAACAGAAAACACATTAATCAAAATATCTTATTGAGTTTTCTACTGAAAGATAATCACTTAAACGCCTACATACCTTTTCCCCTTTATATCCAGGTAAACCCTAGAACAAGAGAATAAACACAAAACATTAGATGAAATAAAGTGATGTAAAGGTGAAATCCTCCCACACTAGTGTAGTACATAATGTAGATCATACCCGAGGCCCAATTGGTCCTCTGGCTCCAGGCAAACCCATCAGCCCAGGGTCGCCTTTCTCACCCTGACACAGAGAAAAGCAATAGGAATAAGATGGATGAGAGCAGGCTTTACTTAAAATTATTACCCCTGCCTAAAGAAGAAATTATGAATGCAGAATTGGAGATTCAGAATGTTCTTTTGTGCTATTCCAAACAAGCACCTGCAAAGAAAAGGTTGCTTGCATGTTACATAACAAAGGGTTTCATTGTGCAAATGGCCCACAGCTAATATTCATCCACATCATCTTATCTTGGCACTTGCTGGCCTCATGTAATGGCATGTCATCTACATTATGAGGTCTGACTTACTCACTTTGGACCCACTTGGTCCCGGCCATCCAGCTGGTCCCTGCTTTCCAGGAAGACCGGGAGGACCCGTCCGACCCTTACAAGAGAAATTTATTTTTACACGATATCAAATATAAGAAACACATTATAAAAGACTAATAAAACAGTTGATGCCGCAGCTGAAGGGGCAGTTAAGTGTTAATAAAATCAGAGCCATTTATGCCTACTTGCTTTGCCAAAAAAACGAACAGAAAAAACCTAGTGCAGGATATGCTGCATAAGCTGACAGCCTGCTTGCTACAGTATTTATCAGACGTGCTGCACATGTAGAGGCAGAATGACTTTTACAAGCCCTGTCACTTTGCTCTCTTTAATTAAATGATGGGCTGTATATAGAACAGGAGCCCGAGCTTGTGGGAAATAAAATGATTTATGACCTGGCTGAAGCACTAAGCTAAATTGCACTGCAGTTCTGCAAAGCTGCTCCGTCAGGCCACCAGCTAGTCCTGACTCTCCCACTGGGCCGCTTTGACTGCTCAACCACAGCGACTGATCATTTAGGGAGGTCACTTATCTCCTGCCTGCCCCAAGCTTTCGGTAAAGCTCTGTGCACTCTTAAAAAAGAGGGAGGGCCGAATGACAGGCAGGCACAATGCTGGGTGTCTTTGAGAGGTTAGGAAGGGAGGCAGTGTGCTTTTGTGAGAGGAGACTTGCATGTTAACTCCCTCTGCCATCAAAAAAAGCCCATCTCAGCAGCTCTGCATCCTGCCAATGATGCTGTGCTGTCTCTTGTCAAGGTTGCACTTGCTCACAGTTCCTTGATGCACACAACCAGGAACTGGCAGTGTCACAGAGTTACAGTGAGCGAGCAGGCAGAGGAACCGTATCTCATTTTTGAGTAAATTCACTTAGGAGGGAATATGGAGTGATTAATGCGGACTCTCACCTTTTGACCAGGTCTTCCGATTTCTCCCTGACAACAGGATGCGGAGGAGGGGACAAGGGCAGCGGTTATTAAATACACCTCCATCAAGCATCTTCCAGTGTTGTGCAACAAGTCAAATAGAGTTAAGTTTATTAAATAATGGGTAGCTTGTAAAATGTATAATGAGTCACATAAATAAGACAAGACTGAAAACTCACCTTTTCTCCCTTGGGCCCTCTTATTCCTGGTAAACCAGGTGGACCCTAATGAACATAAGAACAATAAATACATGGAATAAAACTGGCTCATAAATCAAAGAGAAGCCTATTTAAATTAGTTTTATTGTCCACAGCATCCCACCACAAAGTCATATCTGCCTCTGCAAGCCTACAGCTGCAGTTTCAATTAGCTAAAGGCTGAGTGGCCAGTATTGATTTAAAAACTGCCTTATGGGTCTCCTCTGATT
Source organism: Naso thynnoides (assembly GCA_029783665.1). Classification (NCBI taxonomy): domain Eukaryota; kingdom Metazoa; phylum Chordata; class Actinopteri; order Acanthuriformes; family Acanthuridae; genus Naso; species Naso thynnoides. The sequence continues at coordinate 13,327,099 of JAQLOL010000025.1, read as the reverse complement.
TGCTGAAATGTTGCTGCCAGCTGGTGCTGTTACAGTCTGAGAGTGGCAACGGCTTTAACAATGATTTGCTAAATCTGCTTTTCACTTAGGAAATGCTGGGCTAACAGGTTGGCTTTATAAGCACCAACTGAACCAAAACATCTTTGTATCTTTCATCACAATAGTACACAAACACACGCTGGTGTTGGTTATCCCTGGAATTTACGCAACCCAGTACGACTTTCCAGGCAGACAGCTCTTCAGACAGTTTCTGAGAATGATGTGTGGCACACTGGCAGGCAGTGGAAAAAGGCTATTTGTGTCTGAGCTAAATGTAGAGCGTTAATGGGCCACTGTAATGCAAGGGCCAGAGAAATCCCCATCTCCTGCTCTGCAGGAACTCTCAAGTTGGAGTGGACATGTGGGGGAATATGGTGCTGAATTATTAATTCTTAGCACCTTGAACCAATGCAGACCACAACATGAAACAGTTGGTGAAGTAGCTACACTGATGGTGAGTCCTATGCACGACATATTGTGGGAGGTGTGTTGGAAAGGTGTAATGACAAAACCAAAGTGGCAGATTTCTAGTACTTTATTATTGCTGGCATAATAATGTTTGAAAGAGTCTGGATCCTACCTCAAGGCCAGGGGGACCAGCAGGCCCACGGGGGCCTTGGACACAGGCAGAACCTTTGTCCCCATTGCCTGACTCTGACTCACCACCATGATGAGAAATGCCTTCATTCTGTAAACATCGAAATAAAAATAAATTTCCGCATCCTTTGACAAATTGTGGGTAAATAAAAATGAACGGACACTTTCACAGTTTTATCCAATCTGTCCTGTAACAACTAACAACCCACAACAAAGGACCTGTTAAGCCATTTCTTCCTGCAAACATGTTCCACCATCTAAGCGTTTAACCGATGTCATTCAGGGGTCAAACACAGTAAGAGTGGGGCAATTTGGATATCACCCAAGGACATATCAACAGACAGATATTCCACTATAGAAAGTCACATGACTTTGACTCACAGAAGCGTGGCGGCGCCAAAGTGAAGGGGGTGGAGGAAACAGTGGGGGTGGAGGCGGACTCAGTAAACAGCATGGGCTGAATTTCCTCTGCTGCTCCTGGGATCTGAGAGCTGTGCAAGGTGTGCATGCAGGCGATCACACAGGCAGTGATGCCAGGGGGTCACAATTAGGAGAAGACAGTCAGAAGGGGAAATGTTACTGTGCTGTCTTAACTTTTGCAACAAATTAGTGTAAATCCTGATAGAAAAACAAAGAGCATGCTTAACCTCATGACACATGTACATGCACTGGCAACTAAGGCGCATATAATGTGACACAATGCCATCAAATATCCCATAAATACATTCGAAATTAGTCAAATCATGAAGGTTGACGCACTCAGGAGCTGCATAAGTAACAGGGAAACAGGTGCAAACTATCAAATCATGACACCCATCCAGCAGAGTTGCTAGAGCTGGACACAGATATGAAGTGCCTGTGCCTCTCACTGAAGGACTGGAGCTGGTCTCGCTATTTATAGAGGCATTTCCAGCTCACCTCATGGGCAATGGCAAAATAAAAACAAGTGTGTTTTACAAAGACATTAAGCTTAAATTGAATCCTAAAACACTTAGTATCTATGCTTTTACAGCCTAACTATAAACACCTGTGCATGCATAGAACTATATGTACGCTACAGTATACTACAGTACACACACACACACACACACAAACGCACACTGACTCAGGCTTAGCTGTTACTCTGTATGATATTCTGACCTACCTGGGAATGAAAGAAAGCTGTCCAGAAAAGAGGACTGAGCCAGGCCATAACAAAACCACAGTGGCAAATACAGTCCAAGTGTTAGAAGAGTCATGCTGCTCCAGATAGTTGCCTGACTTTATTTCTGTGTCACAGCAGCCCCTCACATGCTGCCCGTCTCTCTCCCTCTCTCCTCACTGTCCTTTCCCTCTGCTCCCCTCCCTCCCAACTCGCTCTGCCTCCTTTACGCCTTCAGAAGAGGATCAGCCGACCAATGCCCATTAAATCTTTCCTTTGCATCAGTGTGCGCTAAAATTACAGGAGACAGCCCGCCAGCTGCTTCAGGGGCCAATATTAGATCTCTACTACTGCAGGGAGTGCCTTTTGTTGTTTCCATCGCCCTCGAAAGGGAGACTTATCATGAGTGAGCTTTCCTGCAAGAGATTTAATCAAAATTCTGCATGAAGGTGTCATATGAGACAATTCCGTTAAGTGTACCAGTCTTGCGTTTGTGTTGATTACGACATCTTCTCATGCAGTAAACTGAGCATCCTCCTGAGCATTGTGGCGTCCATTTGGTCTAAGCCAAATTGGTTTTATTGCCCAGTCTGTCCCACAAAATTAAGTGTCTGCATTTCCAAGGAGGGTCTCTAGGGAATGTGAGTGCTGTAAATAAACGAAGCTGGATGTACAGGCAGCATCGCTTATCAACAGCACCGAAACTGTTATGATGTGAAAATTTTTGTGTGAATGTTTTGCTCAAACGACATGAGAAAAAAACTCATCATTTAGGTCTGGAAGGTATTAGTAAGTCATGTAACTTCATCAAAATTAACACATGAACATTCATCTGATTGTAATTGATCACACTGTTCATTCACTCGTTTTTTAAAAGCTTCTGCATTGATTGTCACCACTGCTAGAAACCCTCTGTTCACTGGTCTAAAGATGCTCCTGATAGAGTTAATTTAAAGGAGGGTGTGAATTTATGCATGTTCACTTGCAAATTAGACAATCTGGACAGCACCATTTTTGAAGTTTCATACCTGAAAATGAATTTTCATTTTCAAAGCATTTTGAGTTTATTAAGCTCTACGCTGTATGTTATGTTTAAAACAATTACCTTTCATAAAAAACACATTTGACAAAGAAATTAAAAAAAAAACAAAGTTCATTTTATATGCAAATATGTTTTGTTGTATTAATCATTTTGTTATTTTCAATACTACCATGTAGTAAGAATCAATTAAAAAAACATTATTTCATGGAAACAATCACAAAATTATATATATATTTTTCCAGTTTGAGTTTCTAGAAGAAAAACTGCCATTTCAGGTGTGATGTGCTGGACGGAGGAGGACGAAGATCCCTCTTTCAGTCTACAAGTTGGAGCGTGTGAGCCAATGAAAGTCCTGCAAATACAGACAACACAACATTATCTCAGACCTCCTCAGATGATGGACCTCTTTTATGTAACAAACCTTTTGTGGCCCATACGAATGTCGAGTCTCCTCATTTATAATTCAGCTTTGCCAGACAAAACAGACTTAATCTCCATTAACTGTCTGAGAATTTCACATCTGAATATGGTAATCAGTCAGGGGGCAAACAATGAGGGCCGCTCACCTCAAATGAGGGGACAATTCTTTTTTCTGGCAACCATGGAGCTCAGCACCATGACTACAGCCCTGAATACAACCTTCAAACATGTCAGCGAAGGGTTGCATGGATACATTCAACATAAACACTGAGGGCCATGCTTTCTAATTGTGGGGACTCTGAAATAGAAAGGTCAGCTTGGTGCGAGGTGGAAGGATTGTGAGGGAATACAACAGTTCTGTGGTGCACCTGGAGGGTATGGATTACGTTCAGCGAGGCATGTCAGTCATTTAGTCCTATAAGGATGAGACGAGGGTCAAATTAACACCAAGCTGTTTCTGCTCCACACTAATCATGAGCTGAAACGCTGCTGCTTTTAATCAGGCCTGGCTTTACTCCTGCGAGTGCGACTGTCGTTCAAAGCATTGCTCATCTTCCTTTCTACTTCCTAGGTGACACCAGGTAAATATGACATGGGAGCTGACTTGCTTGCCGACTTGCAGCTTTTTGTCAGAGCACCTCAAGTCTGAAAAGGGACGAAATGTGGTATAAGATGCGATGTAATCACTGCGGTCAATGCCAGATTCTTTACCTTTTCGTCTCGACTCTGCAAGTCAGCATAAAGCATGCATATTATATTTGTACATGCTCATGATGTCAGCAAATCTGCGAGTGCATGAAAGTCTGGACAGTTTAATTCAGCTATGGGCCTTCATCGTGACACTAAAGGAGTCTTGCCGTCAGAAAACTCTCAATATTCATCCTGTGGAGCTGCCACAAGTCCCTGTGCATGAGGACAGCAGGCAGAAGTTCAAGCTTCATGGATTGGGGCATTGACCATGTCGGAGAAAATCAATATTTTGTCGTAATATTTCAAAGCATTTTAGTAGTAGAAAACTGACATCACAGCATCAATTACTTCACCAGCCACCAGGGGGTGTGTGATTTTCACAAACTCATTGTGTCATTCTAACCATTTAAATGACTCCAAGTTCACAGTATAAATTCAGTGAATTCTTCCAGTTTGACCTGTACTTCTTCTTAAAATGACTCAACTGATTCTACACACACATTTATATTCCTGACAGGTGAGAGTTACCTGCTGTTTTCTGTCAGACGAGGGGTCAATCAGCACATTGAGAAGACTTGGTCTCTCCCAGTCACTCAAGCTGAGATGCAAAGCACTGCGCAGCTGCTCCACCGTCCTCACCAGGAACCCTCGACCTCCAAATGCTGTCATGACCTCATCATAGCGTGCCTCAGGTAGGAGGGTCACAGGAGGGGCTCTGATAAGTGATGAGATGGTGCAAGACAGCTTTCATTACATCACAGCTGACTGCATGTAAGAAAGCATAATGTGAATTTTTATAATGATTTTCCTGTTAATGTGACTCACACAGAGGCCAGATCTCCCATTTTTGCCATTTCCTTCCACGTCTCAGCGTCCACTCCACTGTAAATACCGTTGTTATTGACCACAATGATGACCACAGGCAGGTTATACCTAGTGAAAAACAGAAACTGTGTTTAATTAAGCAACAATAAGGGGGTTGAAGCCTAAACATTGTATAAAAAGAGAGGAAACAGACAAACCTGCACATGGTTTCAACCTCCATGCCCGAAAATCCAAAGGCACTGTCTCCCTCCACACAGACCACCCTCTGACTTTTTTTCTCGCTCCTCTCCAAAGATGCTGCTGCTATAGCAAAACCAAGGCCCACTCCCATCGTTCCAAATGTACCTGCATCCAACCTGCACGTCATCAGGATAAGAAAACAACAACAACAAAAAAAACAAAAACCCACTTAAATTTCCTTTAAATGTATATTAAATCAAACCATTTTGCCAAAATGCATTTGTCTTGCACGAGTGCATGCACAACTGGATATGTGCTGTGTTTTCAATAAACTGCTCACAAAAAACGAGCTCCTGATTATGTGAAAAAGTTTAAAGCTCCCTGAAGGGTTGTTGTAGTGGTGACTTCAAGTGGGATGCAACATAAGATGCAGAACCAACTTTAATGCATTAGCATAATAATTTACAAACTCTTACATTTTTGCAGGAGATGACACAATTGCCTGATACTGAATGAGCCTGAATTTAGTTCCCAGTCTGAAGCATATTTCTGATGTCATTTTAACAAGGATAATTTAATGGCTCTTGTTTTATTAACTTTTTTTTTTTTTTTTACAATCATCTATTTTATCTGATTAGTTTGAGAATTTAAGACATAACATCACACTTTGAATTTCTCTACCTGTGAAAGTCTTTCACACAAATCCTTTTAAAAATGTCCTTTGAAAACTTAATGCTCATACATATTATCATGCGTGTCTACAGCAGCCAAATAGAGCAGAGCATTTGGGGACAGAACTGACATGACGATCATTTATCCACTGCACTGTGCTTTCCTTAAGAGAAACTCCCCAGTTTATAGCCACTGACATCATTGTTTTAGTTTGAAACTCCGGCTCCCTGCATCATGACAGTTAGTTAGCTCAAGCTTCTGGCCTTGTGCCGTTGTTTACACATTTTTAAAGTGCTACTCTAAGCTCCATTTTAATGAGACTGTCTTGCCTGTGTCGAGGTAGGTAGTTGTTCAGCATAGTACGTCCTATGTCCATAGTGTTTGCACCCTCGCTGACAATGATACAATCCTGTGGCAGCAGCTGGGAAACATGATGAAACACAGTGTAGTAGTTCATGGGCACAGCTGACTTAAGAGCAAGAGCCTGAGGACAGAGAAAAGGATGGAAAATCTTTAGGTAATGCACATAACATAAACACAAAAATTAACTGCATTAGCATGTGATATACTGACAATCAGTTTTAGTTCTCGTATGAGGTAACATATCACATGAAACACACCTTTGATATTTTTGCATTTGCAGCAATTTTATCCTTCAGTGTGCTCCACCACTCTGTGTCAGAGGGATATTTCCAGCTATCTTTATGGACACACTCAAGGAGCTTAAAAAAAAGACAGAGAAAAGACAGAAAAAAGAGAGGAAAGATTTAGACATAATTGTATTTTCACATACACACACACACACACACACACACACACACACACACACAAGTTGTTCTCTGTTATAATACACATTTAATGCCTGAGTTACCTGAGTGACAATAGCATTGATGTCTCCCAGGAGAGCAACAGCAGGTCTCACATTGTTCCCCATCTCCTCCGCACAAAGGTCAACCTGCATGCAGAGCACAAATGTCTTATGATATTACACCACTGACACAGCAATACTCGATAATTTACACCACTGCTGAAATTAGCAGGTAACAACACCATTAGCTTTAAACCAGAGGGGTACTGATAGCATCATTTTCAAAGTTTTAAAGCCACACTGTTCCTCCAAAAGTCATACACTCTTGGCTTGATGATTTACATACCTGAATGACCTTGACATTTGGGTCAAATCGAGGTGGCAGACCAAAATGCAGCATCCAGTTCAGCCTGGCTCCAAGCAGAAGCACAACGTCCGCCTGGAGAAGAGCTCTTGGTATCAGAAACAAGAGGGAGAAAGTAGGGGAGCATTAAGATAAAAGGGAAAAACAAAAATAAATTGAATACTGTGTACAATGTTGCTGTATAAAATAGAATACAATATTTTTGGAGTATGTACAAAAAAAACAATAGAGAACATAATCTTAAAAACTTGGTACCAAGATACCTGTTTAACTCCTCCTCTTTATTAAATGACACCCATAGATACTTTACAAGAGGAAGCATGATGGATTTCATACCTTTTTTATTTAAGAGTCTAATGGATAAAACACATTTCTGCCTATAAACTTAAAGTTGAGTGTTTCACTGGGGACGTTTAAAGAGGCCTTAAAGACGAGCTGAGCTCAAAAATGCACTTTCAAATCTTTTGGACCATATTCCTGCTCCTTTTTTAGTCAAATTTAAAAATGTATGACGAAGAAATAACAAAAAATAAATTATTTCATATCTTTAAATTAGAGTAACTAACTAGTGGACATGCAGCTGCTATTACCTGTTAAATAAAGGTGTAAATATTAAATAAACTAAAGCTAGCTTGGTGTTAAAATTTAGCAGAGTAACAACACTTGCCAACAACACCTTGATCAGATTCCTCCAACTTATGTCCTATAGCCCGTTCATTGGCTGTTCAATTGTTTGAATAGTGAATATGTCACAACACAGCAGTTGATGCTCTGGAAACAGGCAGTTCAGCTCATCTTTTAAAAATGGCTACAGAGTACAATGTGGTTCAATTTTAATTTTATCCTCTCAGGAAACAGAGAAACAATGAAATTATAAACACGCAGACAGAACTATCCTACCGCCCACTATTGTAATATTTTTATGTCCATGTTGGTATTTTGTATTATTTGTGTCTATTGTACTGCTTCATGTATTGTTAGCTGTTAGTATGTGATGTGCTGTGTCATTAGAGGACCACAATGGAAATAAGCCATTGGCTTCATTGTGTTTTGAATCCTCAATGATTCTTTATGCATGTATTGACTGCAGTGCAGTGTTTTTATAAATTCATTCATCTTACAACTGGATTAAAAAAAACTATTAGTAACACTTTCTATAATGTATTATAACACATTATCACGCAATTCATTATACATGGTTATGGTTATGGTTAACACTAACCTTGCTTATAACTATAATTATACAGCACTAAGGGGCACATTATAAGCATGTTCATAATGCATTGTAGATGGATGCTTTAAATAAAGTTTTGTCAAACTATCTATTGCCACACACATATTCCTTTTATTAAGATGGTATTTTTATTCAATTGGCGTGTGAGGAGCGGCTGAAGCACAGATTGCAGATTGAGACTTCAGACACAATGCAGCTTGAATATGACATACGAGGGACACACACACACACACACACACAAAAGTGTAAAAACCTTGCTTTTGGAAGAGTGTGTGTTTCATGTAATTTTGCAGATTTGTCTCAAAACTGTTACCAAAATGTTCATATTATTCCTGAAAAAAAGTATCCATATAGATAATGTAAAAAAAAAACAAAAAACAAGAGCAGAATAAAAACTTCAGTGACATAGTACCTTCATGAGTAAACACTGGAGTTTCAAGATTTTTTCCTACATTTAGGATAACAATGATTATCGTGATAAAATTAATTGCACCTTACAACTCTTGTTTCTTGCATATTTTTCATAATGAAAGGGAGTCTGACCTTGAGCGAGCAGCAGCCACACTGTTGGGGTGATCATCAGGCAGGACCCCTTTCCCCATGGGGGTGGGCAGAAACGGCAGACCACTCATTTCCACAAACTCTTTCAGGGCGGTTTCTGCTCGGCCATAGGCTGCCCCTTTTGGGAATAACAAAACTCATATTGTCATGACTTGTCCGACATGAACTGCTCCGACTGAGCTGCGGCAGATGTTTCTTTCGATGTTACCTTTGCCAATGATGACTAAAGGTCTTTTAGCTGCTTTCAAGACAGAGATGGCTTCAGTGACTGCACTGCGTTCAGCCAAACTCACTGGTGGAGCGGGACAGCAGGACACAAATCTGCGAGGGAAACAAACTTCTCTGAGTGTCTACAAACCCAGAAAAATACTATGAAGAAAAAAAAAATACTTGAATTTAAAAATGACAGCTGACCTGACTTTGCTCCTGTCCACCTTAGCATTGACCATGTCCCCTGCAATATCCACATAACAGGCACCTGGACGCCCATACATGCTTGTGCGAACTGCCTAAAAGGGAGAAAAACAATGACACTTCAAAATCAAATACATGTTAATGTCACCCAACTTCACTATATATCTTATTTTATCTTTGGTAATAAAGCAAGACTGAAAAGGATCAAACGGGCAGTGTAACGATAAACTGATACATCACCTTTTCTACCACTGAAGGAATGGCTTCCAGACTGCTGGGTCTAGCGGAGAACTTGCTATAAAGGCGACACGCCTCCACCTAGCAAAAAAATTAACAACAGTGTTAATTTAATGAAGCATCAACAGGCAAAAAGCCACATAAACGTTTGCGTTACCTGAGGAAACTCCTGAAAAGCTCCTGCTGTTTCTTGGTTTCGATCGGAGGAGCCTCCGATAACAACCACGGGCCTGTGCAGAGGAAACATACAGTACACTTAAATTACAATATATTCAAGCCCCACAGGAACTGTACACGCACACTGCCAGCTGCAAAAATGCATCAGTTTGAGTCATACCAGCAGTTCATGTTAGCATTGGCCATTCCACCCAGAGCATGAATGAGTCCCGGTCCAGACACCACCAGGCAGGCACCTGGTCTGGATACAAGTAACCACAGGAGACAGCAACATGTAAAATACAAACTGGTACACCAGCTGCTCACATTATTCTGCTCAGTTACTCAAAGTCTTACCTCCCAGTGAGGTATCCAATGGCAGATGCTGCATAACATGCCTGTTGTGCGACAGAATTGTTCATACATTAAAATATCTTTGAAACTGTGTTGTTATGGGGGACTATGGTAAACAGCAGCTTGGCAAAACTCTAACTATTATATAAATAAGGGTTTTACCGCTTGTTCGTTGCGCATTCCCACATATTTGATCCCTGCAGCCTGAGCAGCCATGGCCACCTCAATGACAGGAACACCGACTATCCCAAACATGTACTCCACTTTCTGCAAGGAGAGAAATGACTTTCCAACAAACCGACATATGCGACATTTTATCATTGTCTTGGGCACAGCAACTGAAGGCACTATCTGTATTAAAGGTTACCGTTAAATTAGACTGCGCAGCACGTGAACTTTGACACACATTTTAGGTTACATTGCTGCACTTCAGCACAGTCACTTAACTTAAAACGTTCGGTTAGCGTAACGTTAGTTGATAAATCTTGGAAGAGACTTTGAAGCGCTCTTACCTGAGCCTTCAGAGACTCGGCAATCAGCTGGGCTCCTGTCATTTCGTCCATGTCTGTCTGAGGCTGTTAGCTGAGAGTTATAACACTGTAGTTTACCTGTGACTGCAAGGCCAAACTGTCATAAACTGCTGCATCTACGAGCCATTATTTTCTCTACTTTCTGAATCCGCCCCCGCTCCGATCACTTCCGGGTTGGGAGCCAATCACGGGTGCCACTACATGTGACCTCACACGAGGAAAATCTAATACCATACTACACTACACCTAATACCATACTACACTACACCATACCATACCAAAGTTCAATTTTAATATGTTTAAATAAGTTTTATTTCCCCCGACGTTTTATTGACCCCGACATATTTTATTTACCTCTTATGTATTGTTTTGTTAAATATACTTTGTGAAATATACTTTCTGTATATTCTGTATCTGTATGTTATACTTTCTTTCTGTTTATCTCCTTGATTGTAAAGTTATAGTTTATCTTCAGAATGTTTCTATGTATACAAACTTTTTAATCAACTTAATAACTTTGAATTAAGGACAAGAACAAGATAATCAACAACAACAAAACATAGTGGAAGTAGCCTATAAATATTAATAATAATATTCGAAATATAAACTGATAAGCCCCCAAAAAACAACACAAGCTAAAATAACAACAAATGTACTATTACTTCTGCTAAGACTACTAATCTACTATCAGTCATCAAGGTGCAATTAAGAAGATATAAAGAACATATTACAGTACCCCCCAAAAAAATGCTGAATGATGAAATAAAATCATGACAGTGAACTTGCAATTGCTTCTGGAAACAGACACAGAAGAACCCGTTTTACTCATAACCTTGACAACTGTTGTTTTCTATTCAAGAGTACAGAATGCAGAATATCAAAACTCTAACAGCTACATGGAAATCAGCCATCACTGATGTTATGAAACATTTCTTGTTGTAACGTGCTAAAATGTCTGCGACTATCAAAAATGCTTCAAATGTAACAGAATTGAAGGCTTTATTCCATAAAAAGACTCATGTTCATTATTAAATAACTCATTTCTTTATTACTCATAAAATATACAGCAATCTCAGTACTGAAAGAACTCATTGGAGCATTGAATTCACAGTCATTAATTTCTATATACATGCTAGTTTCATCCCTCCTCAAGAAAAAGCAACGCAAAGATAGAAGAATCTTTTCCGTTCTAATGAAGCTAGCAAACGTATAGTACATATTTCCAGTTAAAAGGATTTTTCAACAGATAGTTTTGAATCATGGTAGGATCAAGTGGTTTCTTTTTTTTTTAAGTTAAAGCAAGCACAACCTTTCAACAAACATTGACTAATATAAGAGCAAAAATATCATTCAAACAGAAGAAAACCAAACGCTGTCTTGTCATTGGTTTACAGTGTTTCTTCTCACAAAGCTGAGCCTCAGATACCTCAATACTGGTTCAGTGCTTCTTAGAAATGTTTCATTACTTACCTAGTGCGCATCACTGTACTTTCACAGCTGCCTCTACAAACCCATCTTTTCTCAGTAACTAATGAAGGCACAAAATGAACACATAAATAGGAACCCAAAGTACACAATAATTTATTCTTGAAAGACTAAACCGCAATGGACAGGTCAATATACAAAGGTAAGCTTGATAAATTTAAAAATAACCTGGTGCACATACCAATTTTTTTTTTTTTAATTACTCAGGTTGATAAATCAGATTTTTGTTTCTAGTAAATGAGGGGTTTAAGACATGAACATGGGTATATTAAAATTTTGATCTTAAAAAATAAATGATTTTCCCCTTGTATGCCTACAGACTTGAAGGACAAGTGCATTCTGACGGATGTAGTGTGCAGATCTCAACCTTCTCCAACTCATCAAGATATCTCAAAACTGCAAACTGCCCCCCGCCCGCTTGATAACCGATAAATTCAAAAATTCTCAATCTCATTTACACTGTAAAACTGGGTTAAAATGCGTCTTTGTCTTTTGGTCCCTGTCGGTTTAGCTCTCTGTGAAGTGCTACCATCCCTCTTCAGCAAGTTATTGCTGCACAAAGTCGTCGTCCACCCAACAAGCACAGTTGTTTTTTTTTAAGCACTCAAGAAGTCAGTGTTGGTAAAGCAGCGTTTACTGAGGTCCAGTATCAGCTGAAGGACACCTGGTGCTGGATGAGGTCGGGATGAGTTGGGGCCAGCCTGCTTCACCTCCTCCCTCTCTTGCTTTCTAGTGGGGTGGGGTGGGTGGAGTGGACTCTTAAGGCTCCTGTGGGGGCTTCTCTCCACTTATGCCCTCCCAAGCTGGCGGTGGGTGATTCTTAAGACACAGTGTGTGTGTGTTTATGTATTTATCGCCTCCTGTCCCTCAGTATGTCTCTGAATCAGAGTCATTGAGCTCCTCGTCCTTGTAGAAGCCGTCGTGATGGCTGATGTTGTTGAAGCTGCAGTAGGAGCTGTGCTCGCCGCGCAGCACGGGCAGGCTGTCGAAGGTGACGCTCTTGGAGGGGCTGGCGGTGTAGTGGTTAATGGCACTGAAAGGGAGGGTGGGGGCTGGGGCGCAAGGGGACACAGGCATCATGGTGGCCAGGATGAGAGCGAGGCAGTCTGCCACATCTTTGTTGGGGGCACAAGCCAAGGCGGGTGTGTAACCTGACACAATGACAGTGCAGTCAAGTGTTACATTCTATTCTATAAAAGTAATGCACAGTTTCAGTTACAACACTGGTATCTGATCTGCTAAATGACTCAGTTATAACTACATGGCTGACAGGACAAGCAATGTACCTGCGCAATGAGGCTACAACTTATAATTTACTTTCATTATTGCTTAATCTGGTGACTTTTTTCTGATGAACACTTCCATTAAGGGTCAAAAATAGTGATAAATGCCTTTAAGAATTTCCTAAAGCCCAAAGCAAAATATTCAATCGGCTTGTTTTGTCTAGCAGTCCAAAAACTTTCAGATTAAATCTCAACAATACAAAGAAAATATGCAAAACACTTCTGAGAAGATGTTACCAAGGAATTTTTGGTAGTTTTACAAGAAAAATTATTTAAAAGATAAACTGATTACAAAAACAATCGCAAACGGCACTGCTGCCGCAACTGTATCTTGTTTAAACATGTTTTACTGATGTTAAGTGCAAGAGTGAAAATACAACAGTTAGTGACAGAATTTCTCATCAAGTTGATCTAAAAGATAAGTAGGTCTGTCCCAGGCATATTCTAACTGACTAGTTATCCATGATGAAATTCTACTCCTATCCTTTTCCCCTTCCAACAGTCATGTTTCCCAAATAAAAACTATCCAAAGCATTGGGTTATTTTTTTTAGCGGGATAATAAGCAGCTAAAACCTTCTTTTCAGACCCTCCTGTGTCAATTGGGATGCATGTTTAGGCGGCACATGGTAATATACTGTGAAATCACAAATTATATGGAAGATTTTGGTAATGGCAAACAGAAAAATTATATTGTGAATTTACCGTTTTCATCAACTGCAAGTACACTGGCTCCCTTCGCAAGCAGCTCCTGCACCACCACTGTTAAACCATTTCTTGCAGCCACATGTAGAGGCCTTGAAGAAAGATGAAAAACAAGAATGCACCGAAAAGAAAGTCAATATTTTTTAAGTATCTCTCTTAAATATGAATGTAATTTCTCACAGTAATCCACCCACACTAACACTCCATTAAGGTCGCTCAGATGCAGCAAGCGACGCTAATAAAGTGCAAATGATACATACGTCTGTAAGGCGGCATTCGTGGCATTTATGAGGTTTCTGTCTGTTATCTTCTCCAAAATCAACAAGGCACTGGTTTCATGTCCCTGTGGAAAACAGGTACAGCACAACAAATATTAAAAACAACCCAGACACAGCGGCTTGTAAATGTGCAGTAAATACAATTTGTAGCATATTAAACATACTTGCAGTGACACTATGATTGCTGCTGTAAAATGTAAGAACAGCGCCACCATATGGTAATACCAACCTTACTGCAGGCGAGATGAAGTGCCGTGTTCTTCACAGCATCCTGCAGCGTAAGATCTGCTTTCGCACTGCTCACCAGCAGTTCTAAACAGTGACAGTGACAAGGTGAAATGCAGGGAAAGCAAAAGTTAATTCAATACAGCACTGATTATTAAATCCCACAGTGATGTTATCCAGGGTGGGGGTCAACATAAAGACGCATTCATACCAACAGCATTGGTCTGGCCATTTTCCGCAGCCATCATTAGTGGGGTTTTCCCTGTGGCATCGACACAGTTGACTTGAGCGTTGTGGCTCAGCAGCAGCTGGAGACACTCGACATGGTCAGTGAAGGCTGCTGCATGCAGTGGTGTCCTGCAAAAATAACATCAGGCCCATTTTTTAATTAAGCGGTCATTCTGTTTTAGTCATTCATTTCATTTTGTGAATGTTCTCATTCCCTCAATGAGTTGGCTGCTTAAGCTAAGATTACTTGTCTGTATAAACGTGCATACCTGTCTTTACTGTCTTTGGCATTGACAATGCCAGGGCCAAGAGTGTCTATCAGCATCTCAGCAGCACCTTCATTGTCATGGATCCTGAAGAACAGAAAAGAGCACAATTATGTCATCTGTGAGAGGTTCTGTTCTCACAAATATTGATCGTAACTGGAAAAAGCTCAAGATCTTACACAGCACAGTGGAGGGGGCTGAAAGAATTGCCTTCAGCCTTGTGAAAAACTTCTTGTTCCAGCAAAACCTCCACACATGTATCGTGACCTGCGGAGAGAAAGCATCAACCACATGAGCCCTCATCTCAAGGTGTTCACACTCAGGGCTTTCGAAAAGGGTTTCAACTTTTTTAACATGTTTTAACATTTAGCCCTTGGTTGCCTTTGGAAACAGCAAGGCAGAGTTCCACTGAGAACATTATGTGTGTCTGTTTATATATAAATCTACATTTTCTGAAATTCTACTTTATTGGCAGCTTGCCTGTCGCTAAGTGCCTACATGACTAAAATGCGCATCTCTGACACTAAATTTATTGTTCCTAGGAGTCTCCAACTCCTCGTCTCTTTACCATTGTAGCAGGCCCAGTGCAGTGGGGTGTAGCCTTGGTTGTCTGTTAAGACAGGGAGAGTTTCCACTGATTGGGCAGCATGCAGAAGGCCTCCCAGTACCCCAATATGTCCACACGCTGCTGCCAGGTGGACTGGTGTTCGGCCTTTACAGTCCCGCACCAGGAAGTTGGCGCTGTGCTGAAGCAAGGCCTCCACACACTCCTCGTGGCCGGTCACCGCCTGCAGCCAGAAATCAGTAGATGTTAGTGTTTGTATCCAGAATGAGAGCTGACCAATGTTTTGCAACATTCACAGACAAAAAGGCAGGGCTACACTGCACGGTTAACTATAGGGGTGACTAGTTGTTGCCACTGGGCAGAATTTTTTTTAAAAATATTTATAACTTGCATGCCTGGCATCATCTTCAATACATAACAAAAGCTAAAATAAAGTGTAAGATAAACTAGAGTCATTGCCTTGCAGTTGTATACCTTCCCAACCAGACAAGTTGCTGTTTACATCTATGTCTGTCCATACTCATATTTAGTGAGGACTTCGAAGAAATTTTAAAAAATTATAGGTGCACTACAAAAGCAACTGTGTTTTTCAGCTGAAAACAAAGTTTTTATTGAATTTATCTGCATAATTTTAGAATATGCTCTCTTTACAAGGAGTACAGAGGACTAGAAAGTCATTTAAGGTATACTGCAGTTTTCTGTTTTTTTAAACCCACTAAAAATAGCAAAAAAAGGGAAGTACATCATACTTGAAATCCAGAAATACTTCACAAAAAAATGAAAAAACGTCAAAATTAGGATATGAGAATAAAAAAAGCTAAGTGTCAGTGTATGTCAGAATGGAAACTTCTTCTTACTCCTCTATGTAGGGCTGTCCTGCCCCACTTATCTTTGGCTTCTACACTGGCTCCCTTATTTAGCAGAGAATACACACAATCTGTGTGTCCACTCAGGACCGACAGCATCAAGGGGGTTCTGAGAGATAACAGACAACAATGTCAGCAATCACTTTAAAAAGATAAATGAGAAAAACACACTCACTAACGACAAAGAAATTTTACTTACTGCCCATTCCCATCTTGAATGTCCACTGCACTTTGAAGATCAGCATTTCCAATCAGCAAACGTAAACATTCTGAATGACCATTAGTAGCTGCAGGGATACAATAATGACTTTATTACCAGACTCATGATATAAATTGTGCTTATGATAATCAACCACCAACTCCAAGTGTATTACCTGCAGCATGTATAGGGGTTCGCTTCAAGGTGAAGTCTTTTACCAGGATGGAGGCTCCCTGGTTGATTAGGACATCCACACACTCCACATGGCCCTTAAAGGCAGCGAGATCCAGGGGTGTGCGCCCTTGGCTGTTTCTCACATCCAGATCCAACAGAGACTGAACCAGAACCTCCATCGCCTGGTGGTGACCGTGATATGCCTGAAAGATTGATGTTATCATGAGCTAGTCAACATAAATAAGCTGAGATTGAAGATAATTCCATAAAGATAACAGGACAAGAAGAAGACACAGTACTCACAGCAAGGTGTAGGGGGCTGACAGGGGCTCTGACATCAGAATCATTCAAGATATCTGTCCCTGAGGTTTCCATTAGCTGAACAAACCAGGAACACAAGTTAGAACCTACTTCACATATAGTCACTTGCTTAGCCATGAAGCTAAGTACTACACATATAGATTTTACAGTGACAACTCCAAAGGCAAAAGACTTGTATACTCAGAGAGGATCAGACTCAGAGTGATTGATTAATACAGATCAATAACACCTGAGTATGATGAATGTGTTTGTGTCTTTGTATGTCTATAGACTGCCTGTTCTGCTACATAATAAAGATATCTGTTGGAATAAATCATTTGCTAGGTGCTCTTGGTTAGTTGCAATTTCCTTTACAATCCAGCAACTGCAGAAGTTTACGGAATGTGTGTGAGTTGCACAGATTGACTCTTTAGATTAGAGGCCCTTTATTGGGAACATGGGAAATTCATTCTGCTCAGGGCAGCACAATACAAGACAACACAGTAAATCACAGAAAATCTCCAAAAATATGCAAAGAAGAAAAAAAAAACTGGTTGTACTCACCACATCTAGAGGTGTTTCACTTGCAATCTGTAGGGGACAATGAACAAGCAGTATTGCATTAAACATCATTACAACACAGTAATTCAGAAATACAGAGATGTTCTTTGACATTCGTTCTGTGCTCCGGATTGAAGTTCTCACCAGCTCCAGACAGAGGCGATGTCCGTACTCCGAGGCGTAGTGCACAGCATTGTAGCCCTGATTGTCCCGGATCCCTGGATTTGCATCATTTCTCAGTAAATATTCCAGGCACCTGCAGACACAACAAAAGAAGCTGTAGTCAGGGAAACACTGGCTCCCAAACCTTGAAATGTTACTCTCTAAAATCAATAATGCAACTGTGCTTATTTCCAAGAAACCTTTAAACATAACCCGTCTCCCACACAGACACCACCCTCTTTTAAGACTGAACTTTCAAAGTGTTACTGACTTTCCATCTGTGTCAGAGGCAGCGGCGTAGTGGAGAGGAGTGCAGCCCCGCTCGTCTAGGTCATTGACGCTGGCCCCAGAGCCCACCAGCGCAAACAGGCACTGGTAGTTACAATTGGCAGCAGCATAGTGCAGCGGGGTCCTGGAAAAGCAAACATAGCTCAGTTTACTGTTCTCATACGACCAGGAACTGTTTGACAAGAAGAGTATAAAGTCTTCATCCAAATCTATAATTAAATGCTCCAAACCTGCCAAAGCTGTCCTTCCTGTTAAAGTCTGCCCCCGTGTTGAGGAGAAGATTGAGACATTCCAGGTTTCTAGGGAGTTAGGGAGACTTATTATAGCTCATTTCAACACTTAACACTATTCAATTGTCCTGTACTCACCCTCCAGCAGCTGCAGCATGTAAACAGGTCCTCCCAAAGTCATCTGGAGTATCGATATCAAACCCTGCATCAGAGTAAAAGATTAGAACCAACATCCTAAATGCTGTGCATGAGATTTCTCAGTATAGATGTTACTTATATAAGGCCTGTCAGTCTGTTCAGTGACAAGTTGAGTTAGCACTCGCTCACCTGAAGACAAGAGTTTTCGGCAGCAGTCAGAGAATCCGCTGAGAGCAGCCAAATGCAGAGGGAACATACCATGAACCCCTCGTCTGAAGAAGACACAATAATGTTGATTAACACAGTATTTCTGAATCAAAACTTGGGTTTTTACTTTTCTTAAATGAAAACTGCATTTTTTTCGGGGGGTTAACCTATCATCGAAAATCTCTATGTAAGACAAGAACGTAGATGCCTTTTCCTTCCCTGTGTGTTTAGTAGGTCACCAGATAGCTGCCTTGCGCTGGCAGTTTTGCACGTTCAGTCGAAGTAGTGGCGATACACTGTTACCATCCTCTAAAGCCCCTGAAACACATCTGAAAATCTCCAAAACTCTCCATCTGCAGGCTGTGACCATGTGGTGACTGCCACATTCACAACTGTATGGTCTGTGTGGTCACAGCGCTGTAATCGAGGCGATGTGACCCAGGCGTTGTGTCACTACGCCCAGAAAAGTAGTTCTTCGGTACTTGCTCCCACAGTAACAATGTGTCTATAGCGGAGTTAATATGCAGGTCACATCATGTAACTGGAGCATGTTGGAGATTATCTGGGTGTATTGAATGTGCAAAACTGCGAGCACAGGGTGGCTATCTAGTGACCAACTGAACGCACAGAGAATGGAAAGGCATCTATGTTCTGGGCTCACATAGGGATTGTGGATGATAGGCTAAACCCCAGGAAAAAGTTAAGTCTTCCTTTAAGGGTTGTACAATTTAAGTTTAAATTTTTGCTTCTGCATTGAATAGACGGCGCCCCCGCATAGGTGTGTGCCCCATGCTGTGGCTTGACGTGCACCTTCCCAGACATTTAACTGCACATTGCAGCAACACGGACCGCAACAACTGTGACTGGTCCAATCGGCAGACTCACATTTCAACAATTCACCCTCCCTCTGCCTCAAATGGTTCAATAGTCGTATAGACCATCTATTTTGACTTCTTTTCTCCCTTTTGCATAACAATTCCTGATGTAAAAAAGAATCTCATATTCCATCAGCTCCAACTCCAACACAATCCGCTCAGCTGCATTCACTGTTATTCAAGGTCCAGGAAGTCAACACAGTGGCTTTTACCAAAGTGCAGAACAACACCGACATGCCAACATATTGGTATAAATGCTCTCAATGGTGTAAGCCATTTGCGTAGCTTATAGCGAAGGCTCTGCATGCAGCCAACGCTGAAACATAAATCAGACTTAATAATACAGAATAACTGATATCAATTACATAACACACATTGCATATTTTTTTTAGAAAACTTAAAACATGCAGCTTCTTCATCATGTGTAAAGTTAGAATGGTTGCTGATGAAGGACACACAGGCTCACTTACTTAGCCGTGTCAGCTCTGTTTGTGATGAGGGTGTTGATGAGGAGCTCGTGTCCATATCGAGCTGCGATGTGCAGTGGTGTATTTCCGTTCTTATCTTCACAGTCAATCTCGGCACCTTTAGAAAAAACACAAACAAACAAACTAAGCACTTGGCTTGTGTTACAGAAACAAGTGGTTTTAGGCTTTACTGTCCAGTGTTAGAAATAAAGTCAGCAAGGCTGAATTTTTAGAGCTCACCGTTCTCAATGATTGCTTGAGACCTAGAAAACCTCCCATGGATGGCTGTCATGTGGAGGGGGGTCTTACCATCTTTACTCTGCAGTGAACCAAACATGGTGATATCACATGGTTATTAAAAAGAACACGCAATTAAGTTTTGGTGCAAGTACATTAACAACACAAAAAAACCATTAAACACTTACAACACTGACTCTTCTGCACAGAAATTCAGGATTTGTTTTGACAGTTAACAGTGTTGGTGTGACTATTTCTCTTTATGCCCAAATTAAACAACTGCATACAGGAAAGAAGTGCCATTCATTATCTTTTCTAGATCACAATGAGTTTTTAAGGAGTAATGTTGTTAGTATTAATATTAAAACAGCAAGAGTGATTTTCTGGCTTTTCCTCACCTTGATATTGACATCTGCCCCATTGCACACTAGGAGCTCTAGACAGAGCGCAGCATGGCGTGAAGCGGCAGTAAAATGGAGAGGTGCGAAGCCCTTCTCGTTGACCTGGTTGACGTTAGCTCCACACTCAATGAGCTCATTTACCACCACGTCCTGGCCATTGTAGCACGCCACATGAAGGGGTGTGTTGCCATACGCATTGGGCTCGTTGATCTAGACAGCGGGACAAAATAGTATCACACTGTCACTCTTTTTGTGCACAATCTAAAAAGCTGTTGAGAAATTATTCCAAACATTTTAAGTGCATCAGGACAGCATATATATAATTATATTTGTGTTCACTCCCTATCAGATCATAAGATTTAGCACTGTCTACAGTGTGAGGACAACAAGCTTGTGGGTGGAACTTACATCCACCCCCAAGTCCAGAAGGTATTTGACAACACTGATCATTCCACTGGAGGCTGCTGCATGCAGGGGGGTGTAAGATTTCTTATCTTTGCAGGCCACCTCAGCTCCATGAGACGCCAGCAGTTTCACCACTTCTATGTGTCCTGAGCACAAAAAGAGAGGTATTTAATTACATTATTATGCTATGGAGACATCATCAGTTATTTCTTTGTTTGAACCAGAACATGAGCTTTTATTTTAACATTTATAACCCTTTCATGACTTTGATTTTATTTCAGCTTAATGAAAAAAGGTGCTTTCAACCACATCTTCAGGACTTTCATGAATCACATGGTGAAAGGAAGTCCTTAATCACACGATATATAATTTCTGCAGCTAAGGTGCTTTCGGTCAAAACAATAACACAAGACAGAATTTTATGATGTCATGAAGTAGCGTGGGATCGTGGTAGTTGGTGTCTTCATCAAACCATTACAGATGAAAATTGATCAGACGTGTCTCATTCCGTGTGTGGACAAAGAGCGCTGATGAGTGGCACGTTCAGTGAGTTCAGAGAGCAGTGGAGTGTTTGCCAGGGTTGCAATTTACCCACTGACTAATAATCTCGTGACACCACCGGTAATCCCCGGTACACTGGCCCTCTACATGAAAAAACACTCACTATCTGTAGAGCGCAGTGTTAAGTTACTGCTAATGCAAATTGAACATTTCCTACAGCTGCAGCTTCACATTAAAAGCATTTAATAGGCTTTAAGGTACACAGAAGAGTAATTCTGATTACCCATGTAAGCTGCCCAGTGGATTGC
>JAQLOL010000025.1:13288439-13305383 GCA_029783665.1 Naso thynnoides | reverse complement strand
GGCTTTAAGGTACACAGAAGAGTAATTCTGATTACCCATGTAAGCTGCCCAGTGGATTGCACGGCGGTCCCTTTTGTCAAAGGCATTGATGTTTGCTCCTCTAGAGAGCAGGAGCCTCACCATCTAACAGCAACAACAGAAAAAAAGAACCATTAGGAAATATGTCAAGAAAAAACACAACCTTAAAACTAACTCTGCCGCTTTTCAAAATTGTGAGTGAAGTAAAATAACTATTTTGTACAATGCATATGTTCTAAGCCTTAATACAAGGTCAAAGCACTGTTTACTTTGATTTAATCTAATCTAATGAATTAGGGCTATAAAGTATTTTTTAAAGTGCTACGCAAATCTAGGTTAACAGAAGTGAATTATAGCACAGATTTAAGTGTGCAGAAATCCTCTCTTTGTTTTTGCACTTTGACATTTCCAGCACCTTGAAAAAGACTGTTCCAGGTTGAGCGGCTGTCCTCCTGCAGCAAATCTAGGTTGACATACTTTTTGATCTTTTGCATACACTCAATACAGATTTACTGGACATAAAGCATGAAGCTGTCAATTTCCAATGTGCCTGTACTGTATGTACTGTATGTTAATGCTAATGCACGGCTTGTTAAAAAGTTGAACACAGGCTATAACTGTGTGTCCTCACCTCTGTATATGTTGTGTGTTTTACTAGAACAAAGCTGTATCAACAAAAGGTTTCCAAACAGCTTTCATGGACTTGTTTTATTTTTTTATGATAAAATTAATCAAATAAGATATATTCGCCTTTAGAGTAACTACTTTGCATGTCTGTATGTTATTACAATGATCATTTGCATGCAAGAAAATGACTGGACAAGTGCTGTGCACCTAGCCTCCTCGTGTGTGCGACCACAATGTATGACTGACAGCACGCAGTCAGTTCTAATCTGTAAGGACAAAAGTTAAACATTTAAAACAAGCTATGACTGTTTCATTGAAGAGCAGTTTGTCAAGCTGCAGCTTCTCCATCTGACTGATAATTTGCACCATATCAAAACTCTACTATACATCAAAGTTTAATTATTTGTCAGAAATTAAATGTCAGAATAAATTTGTATCTTTCACTACATGCTGCACAAAACAATTCCAAAACAAAAAAAGGTCAAAAAAGATAAACAGAGATAAACAGCCGCTTCAAAAAGGAAGAGAAACAACTGACTACAATGTTTCGTCATCTAATGCAATGTGTTTGTAGATGTCTATGTATTAATACATAATGTGCTTATAGCTATAGTTATGGTTGGCCTTGCTGCTGTCAGTCAGCAGAGTTATACAGGGGTGCTGACTGATTCACCTCACACCAACACAGGAAAAAACTTTAGTTTTATTGGCAAATGTAAAAACAAAGAGAAAAAAAATACATGAACACAGCTTTTAAACTGTCATGGATAGACACAATAAAGTCCAAGACTTATTTCCATTGTGGTCCATAATATTATAGAAATCTTGACAGCAAAACGGTACAACTCCAAGAGGCCAGACAGCATCAACAACCACAAACCATCACTAAATTTACACAATCCAGGCAGATCAACAGACAAAAGTACACCGCAACAACAGAGACTTGACATTATGTTCAGGCTACCTTTCCCAATCTGTCAAATGATCCAGTAACCAAGTTTACTTAGCCACTGTTCAGCTGCTCTGCATTGCAACAGTACATATTACAATGCCCATTGTGTCTGCACTTTCATGTGGCAAGCAGAAACACTTCCTTTTATTAAAAGGAGAAGATCAGGAGCTTGTACTAACAATCAAGTTAACAAACCTGACACTGAGCCTGTTGTGATGGTTTACAGATTATTTTGATCTTTATCCCTTAAGGTACAACTACATAAATACTAAAGGCATTAAGAGAACTTTTAAAATCAGCTCACAGCTGGATCAAACAATACTTTGAGCTTACCTCCAGATGACCACTGAAAGCTGCATGATGCAGCGCAGTCCGTCCTGCTCTGTCTGACACATTCACATTGCTGAGCAGTGGGACAAGGGCTTCGGCACAGCGCACAGCTTTATTTGCCGCGGCGATGTGAAGCGGCGTCTGCCAGTTCTTGTCTCGGGCGTTTACATCTGCAGAGTGTTTCAGCAACACCTGGACAGCCTCCTGCAAGAATTCGCCACATGTAGGTTTAAGTTGCATGCCGTTTAGAGTAGTATAACAGTAAAGAAACAGAGAGTGTTATCAAGAGTCAAAGAAACATTCGCATACCTCACTGCAGGAGGCCACAGCCCGGTGCAGAGGAGTGAGCCACTTGTTATCTTTGGCATTTACTCTGGCACCTACACGTCAAAGGACATTGGCTGTTAGACTGTGTAAGGTCATAAAGTTACGTGACATCTTGTGCAACAAAAAACAAAACAACTAAAGCCTTTCTGACAGTTACAAAGCAAATGTTTTGTAATATGAGAGCCGTAGCAAAGGGTGCAGACATATTTTACAATATTACATGCAGATGTACCATTTGGCCATGACAATATTCTGAGTGTCTAATTTGAGACATGCCATTTCGCTCTCAGTGAGTTAACAGTTGCGATCATTTACCACTCCCTTTAATACCAAGAAAAGAAAAAAAAGTTTATTTGGTTTTGCTCCAGTTCGCGTTGTATTTCGTCTGTTGTCGCTCTCTCTTCATACCCAAGATTCACGACAACACAGAACGGTTGCAGGGAAAGTTGCAGCAAACTGCTCCTTCTTACTTCGACTTAAGTCAGCTGACGGTGTCGCTGTCACAAAGCTAATCAAGTTGCCAGACGCCAGTTTTACAACATAAAGTCCGTCAATTTTTCAATCAGCTTGTAGCGAAGTCATCTGTTGCTAAGAAGTGCAGCATAGAGCAGCCAGTAGGAATATGCGCTCTCTGAAATGGCCCATGATTGGCCCAAAGTCATGTCATGATCTACCTACAGAGCCGAGGAGAAGTGCAGAAGTCAATATGCTGAAAGGTTATTATGGAATTCTAGCCCAATAACACCAAAGATAAACGGCCTACCCCAGCTTTTAATAGCTTTTTTAAAAATTTTATTTTGAAAAACATACCTGAAAGAATGAGCAGCTCTATTATTTCCGCATCTCCGAGATAAGAAGCAGCATGCAGTGGAGTTCTCTTCTCATTATCCTGTAATGAGCAAATAGAAAGACACGTCTGACCAAAAGCAAAACAGTTGACATCTACATCTTAACCATGTCATTCTTCATTTTATACATTAATGTGGGTATGATGTGCTGTGACATTTAAAGTTTCTTTTGTATTTTTTAAAATTTCTATTTATTCTTTGTAATCTCACATTGCTAAAAAAAAAAGGGGTTACTATTTAATGTTGACAGCCACACAGTCATCTTTCATGGAGGAAGTGGGTTTATTACAAATCCAGTAACTTGAAAAACCTTCCAGTGAAACACAAGCGAGTACAAACCAGCCTTATTTTGAAACAAACACCCCCACTGAAGCAGTAATAGGGTGGAATGCAATAAAATAAGCAGAGCCAGATCATGCCGTGGGAACTGTAAAAACAAACTATGTGCGTTTTGTACTCTTAAACTATTAATTTTAAGCATTACATGAGGCTTGTCAAGGACAATTATTCATCAGGGGTTTTAAATTCAGTATTGCTGGGATGTTTTAAAAAATATAGTAATAATATGAGGAAACAGATGCAGAGATTAGTGAGATTCTGGTGGGATTACCTGCGCATTCACATCCTCTTTTTTGAAAATAAGCGAGCGTACTTCATCTGGATCCACATTGAAAATAGCTTTCAGCAAAGCAGGCTGTAAAGAAAGAGACTGTGTCAAAATAACAGAATTTCAAAGCTTTTCTGGCTGACATGCAACACTAATTCAGACTTTCATGGCATATAAATGAAAACCTTGCTTGTTAGACTTGCAACGCCCACGGCATAAGTCAAATCTGAAGAACACAATAACCATTCAGACCTTGGAGACCTTAGAGTTTCGAGGGACTTCAGGATCCTCGTCGTCAAGCACTACAATACACACGCGACTCATTTGCGCAGAGATTACACAACCATGTTTAAGCTTCTGAAAAGTCCCTTAATATATTTGTCGAAACGTTTTAAAAGGCACAGACTGACGCACAGCAAAGGTTACAGTTATGAGAGGCAGGAGGCTGGTGCAGGCATTCAAATGGATATTTAACAAAGTGATGATTCCACAAATCAGAGGATGATGGAGGCAGACTGTCAGGAATGATACTGACAAGTGCTTTCTAAATCCGTTCACCATTTACAGTGTGCTGGCAAGCAAAACCACATCTATCCCATGGTAAAGAGGGGGATATTCCTATCTTTGAAAGAGTACAAGTCCAACATTGTCCTCCAGATGATTGCTGCGCTGTCCATCTTCACAGTTCCTCCAAACTTATTTAAAACTTCAGCACAATGAGCTCCATGTGATTGTCTGCAACTGCAAAGTCGGCGGTGAGGGAAATAAAGGTAAACATCCAGAGCTGGTCACCACATTGAATGTGACAACAGGTAGCAAGGATGATAAAAATAAAACAAAAGTTTCAAAAGTCAAATTAGAGTAGATGAGGAAATTGTTTTAATTTCCTTGTGAGCTCTGACTCTTGTGGATCATGCCATTCCAGTTCTGGCTTCTTAAAAAGTAGTAAAGTTAGCCCCGCCCTTAGGGGTGTATACACAGGAAAAGTACTACTGTGAACTTGGACTGTGCTGTATAAAATAAAACATGATATATTTCCTCACTTCCATTTTGCACAAAAAGATTCCCAAGAATAAGAGTGTTTAAGAAAGTAGCCTAACTGAATCCAGATTTAATATTCAATGAAATATTTACCCATGTGCGGGTAGCTGAAGTTAATCCTGCTGCAGAATTTTGCCAACACTTCCTGCCTGACAAGGCTGTCTTATAACACTTGCATTGTCTTCAAAGAGTGAGTTGGAACCATATACTGCCAATGGGTTGAAAGTGAGAACCCAATGTTCCAACATAGTAGACTTAAAATTTGACTGAATATCTAAACATCTTGTCCCTGTAGCGCCCACATCTTCCAAACTGTCAGTATTAGGCAAACCTCAAGTGGTAACTTTAATACCAGGCTGTGGCTGCAACTGCCAACATTTCTACTATGACCATCAGCTAGTATAAAACCGTCACTTGTTGGTAGGGCCCGACTAATATGGGATTTTTAGGGCCGATGCCGATAACGATATTAGAGAGTGAGAAAATTCCGATATCTGATATATCGGCCGATGTTCTACATTTAATATTTTGAATGTGGCTATCAAATACGTGTGACAAATATATGTAATGGAGGGAGGATATCTAACAAACATCATTGCACCAAACAGTAAACACTTCACTTATTACCAATGAATAAGGGACAGCTCTCTGCTGGACAATTACATGATTACACCATTTTAAATCACTAGTCCGAGTATTTCTTTCAGCCTTAAAAAACAGTTTTAATATCGGCACTTACCGGAGAACAAATATGCCAATACCGATATATACTGATTCGTCTGCAATAGGCCGATATCCGCCGTTAATATCGGTACATCCTACATGTTGGCAAAACATAATTGTGCCACACCACTTTCTCATTCATGTTGGACAGCCTGATCCGACAGAAAGCACCAAGCAGGCGAGTGGTCATCACTCACTCCTGAGCTTGTTTTTATCCGACAGTACATTTTGTCAGATGCTTGCTTGGGAACTTCTTTGTTATTAACTGGTGTTGATAACATCTATAGTTTATGAAAATGATTTGGAAACAATGTTGAGATCAATGCACCTAATAACAGCCACAAACTGTTTAGATGTGCTAATGAATCTTCACTTTATCACCATATGATCCACCATAACACCAGCAGAGGGTCTTTGATCAGGCAGTTTTCCACTGCTTGTGGGAGGAGGCTGGCATGGATGGGGAGAACAGTGAGGGCTGGGGATCCCTTCCAGAGGCTGCAACTGGTTACCCATGAAAGACCCAGATGGAACATTCTTGGCTTCCACAAAAACTTAACTCTTTCCTCACTGCAGTTAAGTTTAAAAATCAAAATTAAGCCAGTAATGTGGGCTTACAGCAACAACAGCCACAGTTAAAAGCTGGCAGTACTTAAATGCTGTGAGTCAGCTGAGCTATTGTCAAGCACTTGAATTACATGTGAGCATTCATAACCTTTGAATGGGCAATGTGCACCCATGTATCCGAAACAAAACGTAAGATGAAGAAGCGGGGGGTCCTGCTACAAAAAGTGCCACTAGTCAGCAGGTTTTAAAATCCCCTGAACTAATAATGTCTGGCTGTAATTAAAACCTGCATTAAATTGCATTGTCTTTATCTGCCCTACACATGGACATGCATACATTAAAATACTTTTGGACAGCTTCATGTCAGGGTTATTCAATTCTGCTTGGTCTGATCGGCTGATCAGCTGATTGCCTACTGTGACATGATGTGACAGTCTCTAAAAGTTGACTCTCCCCGTGTCCACACCACTGCAGCCAAAACAGACAACCCATATTAAAATAAATTAAATAAATTAGTTTTTTTTTTTTTTTTTTTGCTGAAACCCCTTATTTGGTTAAAATAAAGCATAAAACCTCATGTAAAGTCTGATTTATATTGCATAGTTTCAACCAAATTCTCAACTAAATTTTACAGACAAGCTGTACTGCTTATTAACATCTTCCAATTCCAACAAGCTCAAAACCAAACTCCTTCTCTGTGTAATTCAAATAGTAATCTAAAGTAATCTTTTCCATGAGCTAACAGGGCAGCAAAGAAGCTGCTCTCAATTCTTGAACGTAAGATTTTGTTATTCACATACATAGAGAGGATTGTAAGATTGTTTCAGATTAATTACTTAATAAATAATGCTTCCAATTTTTGAAACGCAAAGGGCTGCAGAACATTCATCCTTCGCATTAATTCAGTCAACAATCAGGTTTAAAAGAATCGTTTTTCAATCAAAAACTGATTTTAAATGACTTCAAGAATCAAAATCACATTATGAGATTTACAAAAATTCACACATTTATAAAAATTGAACATGAAGCCAAGCACCTGAAGGTGGCATCAATAATCCCTGTATGTCCTGCATTACACAAAACATCAAGATCAAACAAATGCAAAAGCTGACATGTAAGCACAACATGTTTTTAATAAAATAAAAATCTATCTATAGGTACTGCAAGGCATATTTGGTGGCATTGGTGAGAATATTCCCTTTAAGGTAAGATAAGATAAGCTATGCCTCTCCACAAATTGCAGTCAGCTTGGTGATCAGTCAGTATTAAGAATAAGCATGACCAAGACTACTATTACCATTTAGGGACCAAGTAGCTTACAGTCGCTTTTTAAAAACAACACAATCCTCTCATTCAGCTATTGTAATGCAGATGCATATCTGCTGGTTGCAACCATGGTTAGAACTACTGGGGATAAATAGAGTCACAAGCAGGCTCTTGTGCCTCGTACACTATTTCATTTTATAACCATTTCTGTTCGTCCCACACAGTGAAAAGAAAGGACAAATCTGCATTTTGTTGTTTTCAGTTCTCCGGTCCTGCACGACTGGTGCAGGAGATTTTCTATGCTACTCTGGCTGCAGGACTGTGCACCTCCTCTCCTCACACAAGCCAGCCTAGTTAATACCATCTCCATGGAGACAGCTCTCTGGCAACTCCACCAGCTCACACGAGTCCAGGTACATGATCACTCAAGCACGCGCGCGCACACACGCACACACACACACACACACACACACAACGAAACACACATGCACGTACATATGCTACTAGAATAGCAGGCACGTCGAAAGCACCCAGCATTTAAAGATAACAGAATGCTATTCTTGTTATCACAAGTAGGTAACAAGTGTTTCATAACGACCGAAAACACAGGTATAATGCTGTCATATAGTTAGTCACTTAAAAATTTATCATAACCATTACACAGCAGTTTAACGTTACCTGTATGTATACCATTCATATAGTACTGATACATAGATTTGACCACATAACTTCCTCAATAGTTGATAGAAACGATGTAATTACTGGCAGGATCTACAAGGGGGGAAACACTTGTAGAGACAAGTGACTTAACCATAACATTAGTATAAACCCACAGCAGACAGTATATCAAGTACAATTAAGAAACTGATCATGACGAAAAACCTCTAACGGATTCCCACTTCAACAATACAGCTGGATAGTGATTCAAGCAAGATAAAAAATTTAGATTGGTTAACCGATGCATGAGAGGGATTTTAATCATTGCTTATGTTACCCGATCTAATAGCTTGACTCCTGAGGTAGCTAGCATTAAATGTAATAAACGTCCAGTTATCACCTTAACGCCACAATGAAGAGCTTGCTTAACTGACTGTTATGATATATTTCACACTAACGTTATAGTACAGCGATTTTGTGGCTATTATTAAATCATAAAATCGACTGGGAGTGACCATTCAACCCCATTCTATACCGTTCAGTGCCAACATGCTAACTAGTTACTTCCCAACTGGGTAACAGTTACCTAAATTCATTTAACACAGGCTGTGGCTAATTGCTGGACATAAACACAGTCTCATTAGCTGGCTGTAACTCAACAACAGCTTGAGCATGCGTATCCATGTAAATGCGATGTTCTCATTATTCCAAAAACATGACTCTAAATGTGATTTAACTAGCAGAACTGCACATAACCCTCACTACTGAAGTGACAATTTAAGGTCTAGTTTTGAAACGTTGTGTGAAACTATTGAGGAAAATGCTTCCGTTTCGGATAATAGCTGGAGAAACTCGGAATTACATTCGCTGGCGAATGTTAAAATCGGGGAAGCTAGCTAATGTTAGCCAACCAACAGTAGCTTAAACTTGGGTTTGCTTTTGGCACAATGAAGGCTTACCTGGTCTCGGATTTTGAGAACCACCATATTTCTGGGATTTTAATTGTTCTCATGCAGATTCATAAAGGGATGTTTGTCTCCTTCCGAATAGCAGTGTTTGATCTCGGTAGCTCTCCCGCTGGTCTGCTGAAGGCCTTGTCTGACGCTAGCTTAGCTCTCTTGCTAGCTCCCTAACCTGATGGCATGGAAGCAGAGGAGTAGCGGAAACTCCATAACATTGCCGCCACCATAGTTCGCTCCCCAAAAAGATGCACTTCAATAGGTCAAACACGTTGTACGTCCAAGCAAGGGAGCCAGTGGTTGGTTGTTGCTAACAGCGCTCTGTGACAGACGCACTGTGTTGAATATTGCATTGCTGTCTCGTGCCAGAATATATGAATATATTTATGTGAGGAACGACTTTACTTGGCATGCATTAATTGACATTACAGAACAGACAGAATGTGCTCCTGTGAATTAATATATCGAGCAGTGTTCCTCCATTTGTTTGGCTTTTCGGTAGCCTACGGACACTCATATTTAGGTTTCATTTAAAAAAAAAAAAAAAAAAAAAAAAAGAAGAAGCTTACTGCAAATTGGACCACTGAGGATAATTTTATACAAATAGTTATGAAATACTGTGCAGATCAAATTGCTGGTTGAGGAATACAAATAAGATGCCAACACCTGTAACACCTTCTATCCTTGATTTTTGCAAAAAACGTGAAATAATTTTACAAAATAAATAAATTATAGAACCATTTTTGGGTGGTGCTCGTACTTACTACAGCATAGTGTTCTCTCGTCTTTGCCCAAACTGTTGAACATGACTGTTTTCTTCCTCATAATTACAGAAATACCGGTTACAGATTAAAGATAGGATTTTTTTTCTGTTTTCTGCACTCAGGTGGCATGGTTTGGATACAGTACATATATAAATGGCATCTATAGCGGAAATGAATGACCGTTTTAGAGAACAGTGGATTTTTAAGTCTGAATTTCAGGTCCTGTCACCGTTAACAGAAATGTGATAGAAGATTGCCCTCGTGTGACCAATCCTTCAACTACAGGCGGACTTTCACAGAGGCTGATTCATATCAAACTGAATAAAAAACTTAAACGAGAAATTAAAAAAAAAAAAACACACACACACACAGAATGTGAACTCGTATTAAGGTGTCCTTTTCTGTTTTTGCTACTTGTTATTTAGGCATATTATACTGACATCATTATTGACTTGTGCGATTTGTAACCTTATGTAACCCCTGATATAAAGTTGATGATCACGTTGCATTAACTAAAAACAATCTAGAACAAAGATCTGTAGGTGTGCTCGAAGTGTGATTTCTGAGCCAGATAAGATTATCAGCTATTTACTGCTTGGTGTAGTAAATGTAGTCATGCATAAATAATCCTGAAAACATGCATTAATAATGATGAAAACTAAGGGTTTCTGTTCCTAAAAGTTTGAATTATTCCTGGAATTTTTACAGGCACATTAGCTGATATTGTGGGACAATAATTTTCTCTGTATGGTGAAAATACCACAGACAAGTGTAGAGGGAATGACACTGTGAGAGAGCGCCAGAGGACTTGGACACAAAACTTTCTATTAAAAGTACAGAGATTTTTCCAAAAGTTTACTGAGTCACACTTTAGGACTAGATTAAACTGCTGCTACATAT
The DNA here is from genome assembly GCA_029783665.1 of Naso thynnoides. NCBI lineage: Eukaryota > Metazoa > Chordata > Actinopteri > Acanthuriformes > Acanthuridae > Naso > Naso thynnoides. Next base: position 13,294,797 of record JAQLOL010000025.1, on the reverse strand, counting down.
TTGGCTACTACAGAAAAATGTTAATAATTTAATTTGAGGCAAGCTTTTTGATTTTTTCTTTAATAAAACTAGAACAATGAGACACAAGGATAAAGTGACTGCTGCTGCATTAAAACCCTAAGAACAGTGACACTTGAGCAGATTCTCTTTCTGTCAAATCCATTAAGTTCTTGGCAGATAATTGCACAGTATGTGACTGCATGTCACAGAATGAGGGACACATAATTAAACATCACAAAATATTACAATATTATTATCTTGACGTACATGCACAGACACATGCACACACACACACACACAGAGCATTGTGTTGTTTTTGATCTAATGCTTTTATTGAAAACATTTTTCCACCCCCCCACCTTCCACACACCCACTCAGTCCCCCACAACACACACACTTTATCTTTATTATCTTTATTTGTTTCTAAATGTTTGGCAATTTTTTTAAACAAATTAATTAATACTGCAATCTTTTTATTTAAAAAAAAGTATAATTGTTATTAAGTGAATCTTGAATTTTCCGTAAGTGCTTTGACAACAACATACCTTTGTTCATGCCGATAAAGCTTTTTGAATTTGAAATTAATTATCCCGTTTGATGCTGATTATACATTTTTATGCCACTATACACAAACCATGTCTGACGTATGCAAACAGCTACTCTAACTGTGACTGCACAGAGATGCTTACTACTTGAGATCACTCTCCACTGAGTGGCATCTGAACCATTAGGAAATTTTCAAAAAGCAGTATTGCAAGGTAGTACAGTTTTGTGAGTGAGGGAGGTAGCAGGGGTCTTGTGAAAGAATGTGGGTTATGCTCACCAGGCCACTTTCTACGGCAGTCTCACATTTCAAGGCATTGGATACAAAGAGAGGGGAGAGGGAAAAGGTTGCGACAGCTATGTTGATGATTTTGGGTGTACGCTGGTCGCATTGCTGGGGGGTAATCCTCCTGGATCTGTCCCTAAGCCCCTCGAAGGCCACAGTAACCTCAGCAGGAATACTTTCTCACTCACCGGGGAGGCTGAGGGTGGGGAGAGGTTCCCACAAATTAAATTAAGAAGAGGAGAAAGAGTAGACAAAGGCACAAATGCATAAATGGAGAAAACAGATGCATACTCACATACTTCCACCCCTCTTTAAATCTGCACTCTGACCCTGTTTTCACACTCTTTTTGTTTACAAGACCCCTTGTCAGTGTGTGTATGTGTGGAAGGGAATGTGAGAGTGACAGAAAGATGACTGGAAACTTTTGGTGGATTTCTTTATTCATATTTATGTTGATAAAAACATTTTTAATTCTTCGACTTGCTCTGGGTCTTCCTCCCTTACACCGAAACAGACTTATTACCTAACAATAATACATGTAATAAAAAATTACCGACAGATGAGTAAATATTAAGACACTCATGGCACTTGTGTGCTCTAAAGTCATTGCTGGGAAGTAACATGCTCTCAGGGTCATTATTGGGGTTGAAAGTAATATTTTCACTGAAACCAGTCAGACATGCAACCATCAGTGATATGGTTACTTTGCTGTAACCATATCATAAACAAAGGCTTTTTTTGCAACAAGCAACAACTAAGTTAGTTCAGAACAGCAAAAAATTAATATTTTGGAAAGCTGTTTTACTAACTAGTTGATAAGGTTATTGCTGAAGCATACCTTATCACAGCAAATGCTAAAATAAAATAAAATAAGTTGACAATCACATGCCTGCATATTTGTAAAGACTGCAAGGCTCATGACATTCTTAGCTGGCCCTGGTGCTGAGAAATGAAATGGTCTAGTGTCCAGGTGCCAGCTGTGGCGTACTGCACAGCGATTACACAGCCACAGTAACATGCGTGCAGGATTGTGCCTCAGATTCTCTGATGCTGGGCTGTGCCCCTGTCTGTCCAGCCGTCAGGATGAGGGATAGCAAACAGCTGGACAGTCGGGGTCCTTGGATGAAAGTGGTGTCACCCACTGGGTCATTCCCAGCTGCTGTAGGACGGTGGCAAGATGAGAGGAGAGACTATTTCAACTCACCGTTTCCCACCACTGATACTGGAGCATCAGTGCAGAGCCAGAGATCACATAATCAGCAGATAAATCCAACTCATGGTCATATACTGCCTCTGAAAATGTCTGAAGGAGAGGCAGGCATTACAAAGCATTGACAGAAATAAATTGCGGTTCATCCAAACCAAACTGTCCATCCAAAGCTGATGTGGGAAACAGGTGAACAGAGATGAGGGAGGTACATTGTTATTTTCCTAAAGACATTTGTCGTCTGGTCAAAACAGTAAACTAAGGAGAGGCAGCCTACTGAAAAATGCTTTGAAGTGACAAATAAAAATGTGAGCCCATGGACAGCTGTAGATTTATGACGATGACAAATCTGTAAATAATCTGTGCTAATCACTCAGGCCTTACTCCTGGTTAAGATAAAAGCTTCTTTTTTTCCCGCCACTAAGCAGTCATGCAACCGAAAGAGTGGCAATGTACTCAGTTGATATAGCTTATTATTCTAGCTGTTCTTAGCTTAGAAGTGAGGGATAGATTGCGACAACAGATTATGTTTTTTATTTCTTTTTCTAAAAAAAAGTTGCATCTAAACTCCTGTCGCATACTGTTCTTAACCACTGGGCACGTGAGAAAAAAATATTGCCTAATTTTCTAATCAGCAGATATTGTTGCACAGCAGCAAATAATAGGCTATGACAAAAGTCAACGGTCATCAGTGTCAGTAGTCTCAGTTGTTGACAATAACTAGCATGACCAGTAGATGGCACTGTTTCTCTTTTAATGGTCTTTCAGTGCACTCTACAGACTATTTTTAGGAAGTGTTAACTGTGGTCTGATGCAGCTGTCATAGCATTCATATTTTGCGATTGTAAGTTGTGCAATAACAAGCAAAAAATAGCGTCTTTACAAGCTGTGTCCCATACCTGTGTTATTGCAATTCCCGCTACATTCATCTACAAAAAGCCTGTTATTATGAAGGTAAGAACACTGAAACAGTTGAAAATGATACAGCCTATATATTTTTAAAAGAAGAAAAAAAAAAAAAGCTGGGCTGCATGTAAGGCAATTTATTATCTGAGCTTTGTAGAGGTTTACACTGAGATTTAGCACCAGATTAATCTGTTTTTTGTTTTTTTTCGCGAGGGGAGGTGATGATGATTGATGAGACTGGTGCACCTGCTGAGGACAGTGGCCGGAGCTGCCCTCATCTCAGAGATGTTCAGGGACAGCGGAGTGAACAGAGTGTTCAGTCTGCCTCTACCTTGACTAACTTAGCCTTTTATATCGCTCCCTCCCTCCACCATGTAACGTTAAAGTTATTTATAGCGTCGTCTGTCATACAGCTGTAGACACTGACCTTATCAAACACGTCTTCCAACATAAACAGGGCAGCAAACCTTCAGCCTTGTTCTCAAGGTAATATTAACGATAACGTTAGACGTTTTCACCTCCGCCTCAGTTTCTTTACGTAAGTTACTATGAAACGTTAGAAGAACTTTGACGTGTTTCTAAAACAAATGTCACTAATGTTAAAACATTGTATGCATCATAACCGCTACATTGCTTTTATAAAACACGGCACAAACAGTGAAAACAAAAATAGTGAATATTCAGCCTGTAGTTGGCATAGTTATAAAAGAAAAATGTGCTTTCCACCTAGTTAGCTTTGTTAACGTTAATAGTTAGCTTGAATGTTGAATAGCTAACAGCATTTCCGTTAGCCTGTGAAGTCGGCGCATTAATATATAAGTTAAATGTTTGGCCTGCGGCCCAAGGTGGTCATCGGTATCGGTTTCTATTGTGTGAGTCCGCCAAGAAAAGCGGACCGGAACTGTCCATATTAACAAGCTGCAACGGCTGCAACATTCTCTCATGGATGTGGCAGTTTTTGCTGAAGTACTGTTGGAGCTCATCATCATAGTTAGGACAGACTCTTATGTGTCTGAAGATGTAACGTCAGGGTACTGAAGTGCAGACTGCCATCTATAAATAAACTTGCTGACGGATGTATGATCGCACCAAATGTGATTGAAGTGTGAAAGTCCATATTAAAAAGCTCGGCAGTTGACAAGGCTGCATCACCCCTTTTCAAAGATTGCGCATGACTTGATTAGACTGAGTGAGTAATATTTTAGAATAGCCATAAAAATGAATAGAATTTCACCATCTCTTGGGAATGTGAACAGCGTGAGGGGACACAGGGTATGGTTGTTATGACTTTTTGCCACAGCACCTGTTGCTCACTGAATTTTTGAACTAAAGTTGTCAAACTTTTGTTCAAAGTACCCACGCTTGTTAACTATAAATGTCACCAATTCAGACCTGTGCAAGAATATCAGAGACCTTATTGGCTGATGTACAACACATAGAACATAGTATCTGCCCTACTGCTGGGGTTTGTTGCCATTAATGCTGGTGTGCTTTGTAACAAATAAACAAAAGAAAACAAAACAAAAAAACAAGAACCAAACCATGTGATATGCTCCAGAAAGAGCAATTCATAACAATGTCTCTCAGTCAGGACCTGCTGGCTGTTTATCATCCCATGTCTGTGGGTGTTTGATGCTATATATAACTACCATTTGCAATGCAAACGGACTGACTTTCCGACCTAAAAGAAAATATGGGTACATGGACGCAAAAGGTTTTTCAATTTGTCTCGCACCTACGCAAGCAATCATTTTCACTCTTTTCTCCAGTGGCCAACCTGTCATATGCTTACCTCACGTAGAGTCAGGCCATAATAAAGGTCTGCTGCCTGAGTCATATCGTCAGCCAACCCTCCCCTCTGTGCCTCAGAGAAAACTTTGTTGCTGCTCTGGTAACTTGCACTTAGAAGATCGCTGGACCCCGTCTCTCAGCTTCTGCAGGGATTCGCAGTATCTGCACAGTGTTTCTTAGGAGCTCCCATGTGCCTTTGCAACTGATCTGACTGACTTGCCCTTTTTTTGACCTTATCAGATGCTTTATTCCAAACAATATCAGGCAGGCACACTTCTGTCAGTCTTTCTTTTCTGCTTCCTAAACATTGTGTAAAATTATTATAGTCAAGAAAGTGTTTAGTTGTGTGTAACTGAACTGTTTTAACACTTTCAAAAGATGTGTTACAACCTACCTCACCCCTGTCAACCATTGCTTAGCTAGTTGAATTTGCGTAGTGGTTTGAAATTAGCAAGTGAAAAATACATTACATTTTGCCCAAGAAACCACAATGTGATCTATCACAAATCATGTTATTTTATCCTCAGTAGTATTAGTAGTAAACAAAATGTAGTGTTGCTTGAAACAAATGAGCTCTCTCACTGCTAAATCTGTTTTTGCTTGATTGAATATGCATGCCCCTGTACCCAGCCTTGACGCGCGCCATGAAGGCTCGGGAAGGAAGTGGGTAAACGCAAATGATCATTTTATCCCTGACTGGTAGAGTTGGTGGTGTCTTAACTCGCCACATGGTAGAACAACTCCCCATCTCTGCTACATTTAAATAACTAGTCTAGTTAGTACTTTATAGTCATAAATTGCAAACAAATCTCAGCATACTACCCTTGTTATTACATATGATGCACTGTTTTACATCACACAGAATTCTGATCGTTTACTTGAGTGCATACCAACAATATATTGTAAATAGTAGAAGCTCTGCACTCAGACTTTTAGTCAAGTCAAACTACAGAGGTATCAAATAAAAAGAAAGATGTACTCATAATACAGAATAGCTCCTGTGGTGTTATATTAGCATACTTATAGATTAGCATTATTGTTGCATGTACATGTAAACAGTACTTTTATGTTGCAATTAATTAATTGGAGCTATTATTAATTGCATTGCACATGTTTGAGTAGTTTAATCCATCTAATTGCATCATGTTTTCATATACTGAACTATGCTTTGCAAAAGTACAATATTACCCCAAGGAGTGCAATAGAGGAGAAGTGTGAAGCGGCATAATACAAAAATACAAGTGCTTCAAAATTGTTCTTAGGTGCAGCACTTGACTACATGTACTCTGTTACTTTCCACCACCCTTTATGTCGTACACTTGAATTCTGAATTACTATCCTTTAAAGACGTTCAGAAATGGCTGTTTGTACCGTCTCCTTCCCCGACTTTACCCGAGTGAAAGCACGAGTTTACATGAGTAAGGAAAACGAATTTGATTGGGCATTATCCAGCGGGCGGGATATTCAATGTTTGGTTTCGAAGGAATTTGATTGGATGTTGTCCAGCTCGGTGTGTTTTGTAGCTAACTGTTAGCTAGTAAGCTAAACTATGGCTATGGACCACAGGGATCTGGTGGAGGAGATTGTAGGAGAGGCGGAGGAGAGTTTTGTGTCGGTGGTGGTGG
>JAQLOL010000025.1:13266899-13282903 GCA_029783665.1 Naso thynnoides | reverse complement strand
AATGTTAATCAATCCTTAAACCAACATGATGTGCCTCTCCTGCAGGGTGAAAAGGTCAAAAATGTTATTTTAATGCAGGGTTAAAGCTGAGGCTGTTTGTGAATAAAGGAGTGGGTAGTGGTTTATGTATGTGTTAGGAATATTTTCGCTCTCTGATGGTAGGAGGAGAGCAGTGGCCCAGAGGGGGAATCTGGCTCTTGTTGCAGCTGAGACACATAGCTTCATAGGTTTAGCCTGGTGTTCTCAGTGTTCATCCATCCCCACTGTAGAAACCCTCTCCAGGGGGACCTACTTCCATTTGTTTTTACTTCCTGTCCAAATGGAGTAGGAGAGATGAATCATTCATGTCTTTGAGAGGTCTCTTGTGTGGATGAAAAATGAGGAGATTTAAGGTGCCTGTCTCACATATTCAAGATACATTAATATGCTTTCGCTAGGGCAACATTTTTATGGCTTCCATTCACATTTTTCTCGGAAGTTTAAGATAGTCAGTAGAGTATTTTTTTTTTTTAACTAAAATGTTTATGTTTTTTTTTGGTCATTGTCTTGCCTATCTACTTATGCCCTGCTTATCTGTCTGTCAGCATACCCACTGACAGGCATAGAGAGTGCCCGCGCCCTAACTCGATCCTGGTCTGTAAAATCTGCACGGTGAAACGTGTGAAGGTGATAAATGGGCCGTGTTTCAGAGTTCTTGGTATGCTCAGCCTAATGGGCAGATTGTTACTGTCACAGGGTGTGGTCATTTCCCTCCTTGAAGACACATAAGACTTCACAGGCTCGCTAGCTGTCACTCCATGGCATCCCATCATCCTTTGTGCCATCATGCGTCTTGCTAAACTTCTCTTTGTTGCTATCTTTCATCTGCGGGTACCTGCATCCTCTCTGAGTCCATCTTGTGAGTTATGGGGCTGCAGGAGGTCATAGCCTCAACCCTTCCCCACTTGGCGTGAAATGTGCAGAACAAACGGATCCAGGAATTACACAGAGATTGGACACACTGGCTGGATATCTAAGAGCAGAGTCACAGTAAAGGTCTCTGTGGTCAGATAGGTGTGAAAGGGTTACCAGCACATCTGTTCTAAAAACAGAAAATCTTGTCCCTTTTGAGGTGACCACATTAGAGCATTCTCTAAATTCCCCCGTTTAGTTTTTATCTCAGCAAAGCATCAAACTAAATATAAGGTTTTCCAAAAGGGGGAGGCTTGAAATCTACACCACATTCTCTTTAGAACAGAAAAGTGACATGTGGAAGAGTTTTACTTATGGCCCTTAGATGTATTTAAAAGCACAGAGTAACATCAATGAATGACGTCTTGTATCAGTGAGCATACACTCCCTCCCCTCCAAAAAGAGTGAAGATGCTACAGATGCCAATATTTTTTCTTTCTTTTATTTTTTACATCCGTTTTGCTCGTCTATAGACAGGAATCTTGATAGTTTGTCATTCAAAAGGAAAGGTCCATGTGCTCAACTTCATTATCTTTCGATTTTTCATACATTTCTACGAGGAGATCACATAGTTGTCACATGTTTTGTGTTTGTGCTGGCTGTATGTGTTTTCTAAAGGAGCTGGCCAGAGCTTGTTTGGCTCTGTGTTATTGAAGAGGCTTGGTTGAAAAGTCAGTTTGGTTAGTGGATCTGAGATGAAAGAAAGAGGTCAGGAACGCCGCAGCCACTCCCAGAGCACAGCATGGTGGCACTGCTATGTGGAATTGCATGCATGTGTATGAGCGTGTGTTCATGTGTGTGCATCTTTGTCCGTGCTTATGTGTTTGTTTGCACAGTCTTTATTTGTATTTCTACTGTATTTGGGCTCCTTGAACCCCTGTCAGTGCATTTGTAACATTTTCTCATTTTCTTTCTCATTATTTGAGTATTTCTTCCTCCTTGTTTTCAGAGTTTGCTATGGACAGTTGACATTTCCAGCGTCTTTAGCTGTTCTTGGTTTACTTTAGTTGTTGCTCCTTTATTAATCAACCTGCAGGGTGCACTGTTGCTGAAGGATCCACCAGGATTTTTTTTTACCTTGCTTGCACAATGTCCCACAATTACAAGTCCTGCTGCCTTTGATACGTCTACGCTTTCCATTCTCAGTCAAGCTGATAAAACTCACATAAAGGATGACTGATTGTAGGGATGAATCAAGAATTTGTAATATGTTCATACAATCAATGCAATGACACAAACTGCAATGCAGAATTACTTGGTCAGTTACATACAAAAGTGATTTGACAAGTTTCAAATGAAGGGAAAAAGATTCAGATTTAGTGGAAAATCTCTTACACCATACTTAAACCATATAAGAAATGCATCAATGATTTAAGCAACATTAGCATTACTATTGTTTTCCACCAAACAAGTGAGATGACCCCGCAACCATGCTTTTTCCTGTCAGGGGAGAAAGGAAATAGGAAGCTGTTAGACTTGTTTAGTCACTTTCATACAATTTGCAAAAGTAGAACACAATGTTTTCACAATGTTTTTGGAAATCTCTATAGCATAAGCCAGTACATTCTACTGCGTAAGAATATGATAGCTCATCAGATCTCATCAATTTTTTTGTAACTATGGAGGAAAAACATTTATGAATATTAAGCTGTAATAAGATCCAGAAAGTCAAGGTCACCCGAGCAAAGCGTTTAAAAATACATCTGGAGCCCCTCCTGCTTTATGCATATGTAAGAGCCCAGACATTAACATTGTAAGTGGTAGTGGTGGGTGCATTGTAGGACATTTCCTGGTATGTTTAGCACAACCTTAATAATCAGAGGAAGAGCTATTTTTCAGAGGTATTGTTGGGTCCGAGACCTTTGAGACACCACAGGAGGAGAATGCTGTGACTGTGCTGTGGTCAAGTAAAGAAGTGGTGGCGTATGTGGAAGTGGCCTGGACAATAAGCGTCAGCCCACCCTTCCCATAGTAAACTTGATTTCCTGTGGCAGTTTTTTAGACGGACCTTTAAAAATCCGTGAATGGAGTCTTGCTTAAGTCTTTAAAGGTCAGTGACAAATTCAGAATAGCAGGCAAGCAGTAAGCATAACATATTGTTAAACAAATACTGCTTTCATTATGGTATGCTGTTGGGTTACTCCTTGCTAAGTGCGCTTAACATATTTAGGTCACTGAAGTGAGATTTGTCCTTTCAAAAGAAAATCTGGTAGCCTACTCGTGTACACTGCCGTTACTTTTGCTGTGACTAAAATAACAGTGCTCTTTTTTTTTGCCAAGGGCAAAACAAGCCTTATAAAATGTGTTTTCTTTAAACTTGTGGTAATACCAAAAATACAAATTTTGTCATCTTACTGAGATAATAGCCCCAAGGCACAGGAGGGATGATGCTATGATTATCTACTCATAAATAAGCTCGACTGCAGGATACAGTTTGGAAGTATGCCTCTGAACAGAGAACCTTTGTTTTTTAATCCCTCAGGGATTTTCTAAGGTCAGCTAAGCTTGGCTGGATTCCATCAATGTCACATTTCTGTTTAGGCCCGTGTGTTCGTACGTATGATTTGACTTCTGCAGGCAGTTCAGTGATACAGGTCTAAAGGCTACTGATGCAGTGATTTTGTATGCTTTGGTTTCAGGCAACAATGTTTTCTTTGAATCCTGTGTCATGTTTATTGTTAAAATGCCGCTGATGTTAAGAATGGTCTTCTAAAGGCATTAATCAATACTAAGCCTTTTGATGTTAAACCACCATTACATGATCAATAATTTTTGTTTTGTCGACAGAAGGTGCTGGATGAAAGGGACAAAATGAAGCAGAAAGTAGGCTTGTCATGACTGAATGTAGGGTGGAAGTTGTACAACGACAACATGGTCAATTTGATACAAACAGCGGATCAATGGTTTCCAGCAGAGATGAGCACATTGATCAGTAAAAATACTGAGTGCTGCCCTCTGTTTCCACTGTGCCTTTGTGCTCCACATTTATTTTTAGAAAGCCTATGGCAACAGATGAAAGCACGGCATCAGGGACCTATTCAAAGTTAGAAAGTAAACTGACCTCAAGGTCAGCGCACAATAAGTGGATGCTTTGGAATTGCTCTGAGATTGTGTTTTTGCCTTTTTGGAGCTCTGTATCATTCCGCCTGTCTCTCGCATCTCACATAGAAGGTGGGTCAAAGCAGCTGAATAAATCTTTTTCTTTTTTCTGAAAGTTTTTTTTTTTTTTTAAACTTTTAAGGAAATATGTTGATCCATCAGTCTCTTTGAAGAGCAGCATTCCTGTCTTTTTATGTGTGGTCTCTTTCAGAAAAAAGCATAAGACTGCTCGGGCTCCATCTGTTATTATTAGGTGCAGTGCAAAACTTTGCTGGCAATGTATCAAGATTAACTACCAAACATGACTACCTTTAAATGCTTTTTCTTGTTATTTGATCTAACCTGTTAAGTGCATTCTATATCACCCTGAAAGTCCGACAGGAAATACCGCTGGACGCCAGACACAGTAACCCAATAAAAGCAAGAGCACCCAAATCATTAGTGGGGAAACACGCTCATATAACACATCCAGATGTACAGGCTAATTGGATTTTACCATCAAATCAACAGTTGTGGTGCCTTTGTGCTTTTATGAGACTGACCGCAAGGTAAAGGGAAAATGGGCTGTTTGAAGTGACAAAACTTAACTCCTGGCTTTTAGCAGGTAAAATGGCTGCACTTGGTTGCTAACAGAACTTGCTGTACTCCACATACAGAGAATGAGGCACTAGTGTGCCATGGTTTCACTCCCTAAATTGATCTCGGAACTCTTCCACTGTTGGCAATGGTGACTCATCAGGGGCTGATGTAAGTAAGATGGCAGACGTTGAAGTAATTGGTGTGGAGAGGTAATTTCCCTCCTGTACCAGGGCTGTCCCCAGAGCTGTTTGACGGCCACTAGGGAGTAAAAATCAGAGGATGGGGTGGGGGTGGGGGGCATGGTTACATCAGAGATTGCTGTTAGTATTTAGCCCATCTCTTGGGAGGAACATCCCCTCTGACAAGAGACATCAGCACCTGACAGTGATCACATCCGCCACAGTCCTCCAAGGACGACATGATGAAACTCTGCATCCACACAGAAAGGAGGACAGGCAATGGGTTCAAAGTCAGAGAGGTGGATCAAATGAATTTCAGTAAAACTGATGCAGACAAACATGTATTGATTAATATAATGCAAGAGCAGCATGAGAGTCACCCTGTAATAATTTTTTTGTACAATAGACAACCACCGTCTGAGAGTCTTTGAAGTTCAGAGAACACGGAACAACAAAACATGGCTGACTCATTCCCTCCCACACATGGATCATCCGCTATTAAGGGGAACAAAACATTTTGTTGCCGGATCAGATTAGTTACAAAGAGCGGTGTTTGTCCACCCCTCATATCTGTTGCAACGCCTAAGTTCAGCTCCCTTCCGTCTCCAGTCGGACTCCCTGCTGGGTTTCATCATGCACAGCGTGTCACAAGGCAGCAGTGCTATGGTGATTAAGCCACAGAACTCGCAAGTTGATTTGGAACTGGTACAGTAATTGTGGTAATGTGAGTAAGCTTATTTGGCAGAAAAAAAGCTATAGTCCCCAAGATCTGACCACAGTTTCTTGAAATAGAGCAGAAAGAGCTGAAGTACTATGGCGGGGAGGTTGTCTTTCTTATATTTCTCGTCCTAATAACCAAGTTTGAGTAAATAACATAATGATGATGTGTTTCTGAATACACATGTATATATGTGTTTACTGACAGCCCTTGTTATTTAAAATGGGCTACAGAGGCCTTTCATTTAAATTTGGTGAGTGCTAGAGGCACTTTGCTGGTCTGGCTCACTTGTTTCCTCATCTCTAAAACTCCCCCACTCCATGTCAGTGCTCTGATGTCAAAACATACACACATACATGCACAGAGACACTGACACACACAGACACACACACACACACTCACACACACAGAGTCTGTGTTTGATATAAGGAAGGTGACAGACAGTCGAGTCCCGACCCTGGAGAGCAGAGCGGAGTGGCTCTCCAGCAGGGACGCTGACGTTCACACTTAAATGCTTTAATAGGACTAAAGTAGACAAAGGCCGCTGGTGACGCAGTAGGAGCTATAATGGGCTTGCCACATTGCAGGTTTACTGGACCCTGCCTATTGGACAGCTATTTCCAATCCCACAATCCCTCATCAGCCTCAGGAAGCTAGTTATAAATAAAAAGTGTAGGTTAATCGCTGCTAACATGTCCCACTGAAATGCCTCTGTTTTTATGTGTCTTTTGGGAGCAGTAGGGCAGGTTGACCGAGGTTCTTTAAGGTGATAATGGGCGCTTATTATTCACTTACGAGTGCAGACAAATCAACTTGACTTCATATAGCTTTGTAAGACAAAAAAAAAACGATATATGTGTACATGGTGCAGAAAGATCTGCAAACAATTAGTTCACAAATAAATAAATAAGATAAAAGTAATCCAGATAAGCATGATCAGAACTAATTGCAAAAATAGTGTGTTTCATCATATAGAGCTTTTATTGTGTAAAAGTGGAAAAACATTGTTGCAAGAACTTTGCAAAAATATATGGTTGACCTTTTAGAAATTTAGAACAAATCACATTTTTTATGTGTCATACAAAGAGGGATTCCATTGTGATGGTCATTATCATTCATGTGACAGTCTTACTTCCTCTTTTGATCAATACTGCCTTAGCCTGTGTTTTGGTCGTCTTGCAGGGTCAGAGCTCGCCTGCTCTGACAGATACTGTGACAGATGGAGCTCTGGGTCTTTAGCCATCATTACCTTGGACTTGAAGGCTTTTTATCTCTCACACCATCTTATCCAACTTGAATGCCAAAACTAAATTTACCAGGATCAGGCATTTGCTAAATCTCTGTTTTTTTTATCATGTCACTGCTAAGCGGAGGTTCAAGCTATTATTTCTTGATACTTTGTCACCATGTTGTATGAAGTCCTACTAAAATTGTTCTCTAGTCCATTACATTACAGAGTGAAAAGAAAAGACAGTATTTTATCTAGATAACAAATCAGAGTTTTGTGATTACAGAAAAGTAGAAAAGAAAAACAAATGTGCGCACAGTCCTCTTGTTGTCTCTGTTTATGAATAATCAAGTAGCACAATATCATACATGGATGGTTGTTTTATGTCTGGGGCGAGCCTGCAAGCTGTGTATTTCCTTCTTGGCTTCTTGGTTGAGCTTTGATAAAAGGATCGAGGGGTTAAATGTTTGTCCAGCTGAAACAACACAGAAAAACTCCTTCTCTGTGTCTCTGTAGCCGAGTCGTCAGAGCTCAGGACCTAAAAATAGCCGTGCTGGCTCCACGCCCCTGGCTGGGGGACAGGTCAAATTATGAAGGAAGATGAAAAATTTAAAGGCACAGGCTGCTTGGCCACAAACCCAGCCCTGCATCAGTGGTCAGATAGAACATTTGACTTGACTTTTATGGGCTGGAGTCAGATTATATTAACTATGGATCTTGGCTAGTTTGGAATGTATTATTAATTGAAAAAGTCCTCCTACATGGGTGCTTGGTGCCCAGAGTTGTGTACTACTTTGTTTGTCATTAAAGAAAAAATCCCTAGTATACAGTATCGTGGTGTTTCCAGGAAAACGGATGTGTAAGACTGAAGAAGGTGACACAGTTTGAGAGGTTTATGTAATTGCGATCATGCTGTTATGGCATCTCACGGTTGACTTCCTTGGCTAGGTGAAAGCATGCTTCCTGAGTAGCAGTGCTGCCCTGGATACACACTGAACCCTACACATTAAGTGAGCTAATGCAGGGATGTTACACTCTCAGTCTTAAATGGACACAGTGTTCATTTGGTGTCTCGCTTGACTTAAGACTTGTGGGGGGTTTTTTACATGCAAGATTTTTCCCTGAATGCCGTTGCAAATGTGTTAAAAATATAACGTCAGAATTTTTTCTCCTATTTGCCCAAAATTCAAAAAAATATATATTTTCAAAATGTTTGTTAATGCAAAAAAAAAGACAAGCAGCTGTTTTACACAGCCTTTGACATTACAAACACTGCACAGAGGTAAACTTTACATGTGTCTCTTGTAGAACATCAAGGCAGCTGTGGATCATTCCGCCCATGTACCTGAGCGAACAAAATGAAGACATAAATAGAGTGAGTGAGAGAGACTGGTTCAACAAATCAGAAAAGAGAGGAGGTTGGGTGGGTGGGGGGATCAAGCCTCCATCTGCAGAGAGGGAGTCAGGAGACATGCCTTCTGGCAGGAGCTGAAGAAGACAGCTGTGTTTGGTGTGGTATTTTTAAACGCATCAATGCTGCTCCAATCCCCGCGCCTCGCCTGACCTATTTTTAGCCAGAGCTGGCCATTGTTCTATTTCTGTCACCTGTGGGCCACGCAGTTGTTGATTCACATGCAAATGAAGCTTGCTCCCTCCCTGGCTTGCATTACAGCCTGAGCGAGGTGCTCAGTGCACAGTACGCGGCTTTCCTAGCAACTCAGCTTGGCATTTTTCTCCGTTGCTGCTCAGACAGACTTTGTCAAGGAGAGAGAAAAAGCCACAGACTGTGCAGGAACAGGGAGAGAGGCATATAAGGAAGAAGGACTGGACTTGTCATCTTCTCCTAAAACTGTGTTAGTGTTTGGACTGAAGCAGGGCACCGGGACACTAGCAGCCCTGCAGAGACAGTGTGCCATTTGTGTTATCGCTCTACAGTGAGAGTGGTGTATCAGAGGAGGAGGCAGAGGAAGGGAGAGAGTTGCCTGTTGTCGTGGTCTCTCCCCTGAGTGGCTGAGGGGTGGCTCTTGGTGACAGGAAATGCAAGGCTTGCAATGAGACCTGAGCGCTGAGTGGAGTATGCTGCAGACGATTTACGAGGGCGAGTCAAGTTTCTCCACAACAGAAGGGCGCGTTGGACACCAGCAGTTTCCCAACCAGAGCAAGATGCACAACGTGAACAACTCAGGTGATCACACAGCCCGGTGTTTCTACTTCACTTGAGGAATCTCAGTTTCTATCCTTCTTTTTTTTTTCTTCCTCTCTTTTCATTCCAATCTCTGTCCCTCCTCCATCTCTGAATCTGTTCCTACTTCTCCTGTTTTCTGTGCCTCTCTCGCACACATTTACTCTCTCCGTCTCTCACATACTATCAACTCTTTGCGTTCAGCCAGTCTCTCATTCTGTGTGAATAGAGAACTCCAGGCTTCTCAGCACAGCAACGTGGTAGGATCAGGCGCTTCTTCCTGAATCAAGGTATTTGCTCTTTTGATGGTAAATGCCGTCCTTTTCAGTCAGATTGTTATCTCTGCTTGTGCTTAAATGTATTGTAGTAAGTTCAAAAGTGCTGTTTATCCTAATATATCTAACATGCATAGAGGGTTGTTTCTTTACTAAAATAAGGAAATGTGTTAACACAAATGACATGCTGGAGTTGCCTGGAACGAGTCGCTGTGAACATGAAAGGGATGTTGTGTTTTGCGAGCTTCCATGTCAGCGTGCACTTTTCAGGGAACAGGAAAAACAGTGACAGAAATACTGAGGGGACAACTCAAATGTTTTCTACTTCCCACCGACATTAACCGTTCTATTTTTGACCTGAGAATTGAATTGAAAAGTACACGGCTGACATCAGGATGAGTAATGTCTGTTCACTGTATTGACTCAAGATGAGTCACACCTTATTTGCTTTGATTCTTTTCTTAGCATGTGGCTATTGATAAAAGGATAAAATTGTCTCTGGAAATTAGCTGCTAGTCGCAGAATTGTTCTCTGAAAACATTGTCATGTGGGTTGCTGAGAGGCATGTGTAATGAGAAAGTACGGAGCGAGTCATGTGAGTGCCTTATTTAACCAAAAAATAAATTATGACCTTTAAGTTGTTGATATATAAACTACAAGAAAGGGGAGAACATGATGTTAATTAATTTAAACTAATTGTTAAATATGCCGTTGGATTTTGTACATTGACTGTTAACTTAGTATTTTTGTTGTGAAAGAAAGTGGAAAACTCTTACATAAAAGACAAACAAAAAAATAACGCCCTCAGTCTGGCTTCAGGCAAGTAAAAGGGGTGACTGAAAACATCCAGAGGCAGCGGCCACTGTAAACGTGAGCAGATTTAAAAATAAGACAGGAGGATGACAGGGGGATGACACATTCCATCTCTGTCAATAGAGCAGGTTATTTGACTATTGGGCCACAGGAGCACAGCTTTCTTCTTAACAGCCTGTGAGCCAAACAACAGACATAACGAGCGCCTGAATTCGTGCTCCTTGCTTATTCTGTGGGTCAGCTATTCTTAGGTGAGTTATTTTCAGCTTATGGCATTAGCCTGCTAAGATTAGGCGTCTGTGCGTTATCATTCCATCTCGGCATGCTCCTGTTATAACAGAGGTTTGGCACAGACATTTTTAGAGAATTCTGTCATTTGTCAGTTTAATTTTTTTCTTTCTATTTTTCTTTATATTAAATCATTTGACAGTGACTCATATTATCATAGTCTAATAATGTTGCATCAGGAACACTTTGTACGAGTTTATCAGATGTCATGTAAATGCTTAGAGTTCACACATTCCCTTTAAGATAGACCAAAAGTAGAGTTTCTTATGAGCTTTGTGAGCTATTGTTATGAATATGATTGATGAAATTGTTCTTGTGCCTGCTGAATAGGTTGTTTGTGAACTGTTTCCTAAAGCAAACTTCTTGACATTTTATGTGATACTCCACTGTGATGTTACATTTCAAGTGGAAGGTGAAAAAAAAGGGCAAAATCCCATTTTGATTAGTGCCAGTAACATCAAAGTTCTGGCAAAAACAGATGATCAGATGGGCTCTCCAGTGGGTGAAAACTAATTAGTTCCCTTTGAACGCAAAATATTATGTAAAATATCATGCAAGCTCTCATCAATAGAAACCTTTCCTACAATAACAAAGCCGCACCTTTCAAGTCCTCTTCTCTGTATCCTGCATCCATTCAGGTTGCCTCACCGTGTGTACTGGAAGTGCTTGCTGCTAAAGAGACGCTGCAAAATAACACAAATTAAAGTGAGATTTTGTTTCAGTGCTGCTTAACAGTTTCTTGCTATAAGAACTAGCAACTTATTATTTTTATACTATTGTGTTGAACAGAAAGTCCCACAAAAAAGGATCATATTAAGATATAAAAAAATAATATGCAGGTCATATATAACTTGTGTTTTATCAGTGATGCTAAGGGATGCTGGCGATTTAATGGGGAGCGACTGTGGCTCTTTGTGATTGATTAATTTGATTATTAATTGATTATGGGATATTCTGTCAAAGTTGAGAATGGCATAATGATAAAAAAAAAGTCTTGACTTAGAGATTTGATACTTATCAACTACAGTTTCCTGGGTTTTCTTTTTCTTTTTGCTTGGATAAAGATTCAGTCCGTGTTGTTTTTGTGTGTTGTTGTTTTGGGATACGGTTTGGCAGGATGGCAGGACAGCAGATGACTGGACGCCTGGCTCCCCTCAGTGAAAGGCCTGCGGTGGTTCGGCTCAG
This sequence comes from Naso thynnoides, assembly GCA_029783665.1. NCBI lineage: Eukaryota > Metazoa > Chordata > Actinopteri > Acanthuriformes > Acanthuridae > Naso > Naso thynnoides. Next base: position 13,271,406 of record JAQLOL010000025.1, on the reverse strand, counting down.
CTCTCTTTGTTAGCACATAGCCTGCAAGCCGCAGCTCTGGCTCAGCTGCAAGGACGAGCCTAAGTCTTAAAAATAAAGACCTGTTTCTTGCTTTAGACATGCCAGCTGCTCAAAATAACAAGGCACTTAATGAGAGATCCAGCACCACATTGCAGTCCCAAGCATCAGCTTATTTTTGCCCTCAAACATCTTCTGTATCTCTGGTTCTATTTATACCATCAGACAGGGAATTTAGATCAGCCACCGTCTCTTGGGCACACTGAATACATGTAACATACAACATGTTTAAAGTGTGAACAAGAAAGTATACCAATGTGTATATTACCAAAACTGGTGTTTAATTGATAAAGTATGAACTTTACAAGATAATGATCCATTGTAATAAGGGACTCTACTGTAAAATGTAGTGATATTTTTGGGGTTGTAGTCCTCACTGGGCGCTTATGAAGAAAATATAAAGAGGGTTATTTACTTACTTAATTGTAACAACCTGTAACCATATATGAAATAGTATTTCCAGGCACTTTTATACTGTTTATTTGCCCCAAAAGATCTGAGAGTGACAGGTCTATATTAGTATTTTTGTTTTGATTGCCTTTTTTTTTTGTGGTAAAACTTGCAAAAGAAAATATTGTAAAACGACGAGCCTGGGATCCACAATGATCTTATAGTTTATTTGCTGTAATGGCTCTGGTCCCCCAGTAAGGCAGATTTCTGCCTGTCCTGACCTGTGTTGGCCAATCATATCCATTTATCTAATTTGGTTTGATTCAGAAAGCTACGCCACATGTTTCTCTGCTCTGATTGGTTGTACCATTGCAACTCAACAGGCTGAATAAAACCGTTAAACTATGCAGTGCTGAACAAATATGAATCAAAATCTGGTACTGCGTTGCCCATTTCCCGCCTCAAATCTGTTCACAAACACATTTTACTGTTTAACACGTTACACATTTGGTTGCACTGATTTTTTTTGTAGGTCAAGCGTCATGTCTCTAATTGGTTTTAGGTCTATCTATTCTTGTGAAGTGTTTTTCGACCTTGACTTGTGCTAAGGAGCTGTTTTTCTGTGTGTTGCTGCTTGTTTATCTTGCGGTAAGACGGTACACAGTCCTAGCAATCAGGTGGCAATAAACACGCCAAGATATGCAGCAATTTACCAGTGGAGACAGGGAAGAAGAGAACTGCTAGCTAGTAAACAATGCAATTTAAAAATCCTTTATCATCTTTGCAGATGTTTATTAAAGCAGCAAAAGCACTTGATATAGTTGTTCGACTTCAAGGGGGGACACAGTTTGTTTTGGAGCGTAATAATGACTTTTAACTTAATTTTGGTTTGTATGTAAGAAAACAATACAGGTTGGAATGGGGAAAAGATTGATTCTGAGATGCGGCAATGAGTCGCCTGACAATCAGATACTGCATTAAACAACTGAAACCAACTTTGAAGAGAATAAATAATCTAATAATAATCTGATAATCTCTAATCTCAGTCTGACATGTAAAAAGATTTTCTTGGAGCTATCTGTGCAGCAGAGAGACAGTTTTCCACTGCCCTAGCATCCACCTTATGTTATTATTCCTATACAGGTAAGAGACTGTAAGATGTTTTTAAATAAGTCAGTTTTTAAATAAATGAGTCATGAATGCAATAAACTTAAAAAAAATGCTTTCTAATTTTAAATTATGAAATTGAGATGCTTTGGATGCATTTTAATCATCTTAATCATTGAATTGCGGCCTTCAAATTGAATCATGAGGTGAATCATAATACCAGCCCTTTTTGCCAGACATGTTTAAGCGGTTAATTTGTTTATAAACACCTAACAAGCAACACTAAACTCAATGCATTTGGTGTTGCAGCATTTACAGTATTTAAGTTGTTTGTTTTTTGTTTAAATTTGAATATGATTTGCCTGATTAGGATGAAATTGAAATGTCACAGTGTAGTTTAAAGTTGGCCATGTGAGACTGCAGACTGACTTACGCTGGACATTTTTACACTACATGTATCCATGTATTTCAGACTCCTCTCATATAATAATAATGTCACTGGTGATGTGTGTGCCTCTCTCAAGGGTGGGAAGCCTGCTAATGTGGCCCGAGGCAAAAAAAGCCAGCCATCCAACATCTCAGATTAAGGCTGTGATTGTCACTCTAACCACCATCAAGGCTAATGAGAGGCAGATCAGTTATAGAAATAAACACTTTGGGGACACTGGCAGAGCAGTGCTGCAGTGGGAGTGTGGTCACAGGCCATGAGTCACCCTATCCCCCCTTGGCAGGCTCTCCACAGGGAGGAATTTGGGCATGAGGCAGGGTGCTTGTTGCTCCCTTGTGCTAAAAACAAATTTGAGAGCTGTCATTCATAAATCTCTTGTTTACCAGTGCCCAGAGACACTTCTGTGCAATATCCACTCAATCAGGAGACACCTCACTTTCACCCAAAAGATAAGAGTATTCATACGAAGGGTCATTATCTCATATGGCGCCGTAGGACCATCAACCAGAGGTGGAAGGCGCTTCTTTGAGAGCAATCATTTCTAAAGTGACCCAAGTTACATAAATGCAGCACTGCGCTTTTATTTTTGCCCATGTTAAATTAAGCAGGCGGCCTCACAACTGTGACAGTCTTTCGCACATTGCCTATATTAAGACCCTGCTCAGAAAAGCATTTATATTTAGCCCTAGTTACTGGTGGTTCCGTATTCTCCTCTTCTCAAGGAGTATTTTTGTAATACAGAAACAGCAGATTTCAGTTTTGGGTACTTTCAGGGCCAAGAATGTATCAGATGTAAATTTTTGGCATTAGGTGCAGAGACCTAATGTATTCTGTGGTTAGGTAAAGTACGTTGACAGAGATTGATTTAGACATATTCTCTGTTTTAATCAGCACGGAGAATAATGAAAAACCAAAAAATTCTATATTATACATTAGGCAGAGGCTTCAATGGAGCTGGAATGATGCTGGCCTACCTTTAGGACCTCATTCTGTTCCCTAAACATTGTCATTCCATCCAACGTTTTCCTTGCAGACAGAGTGAACAAAAGCAGGACAGGCACATGAGGCTGTCGGGTTTTCTCAAAGGCCATTTCATACAGCCTACTATCAAAGGTGGCTTAAGCTTTCACACTCCTCCTCCTCCTCCTCCTCTCCATCCCTCTTCCCATCCTGCTCAACCGCTGTCTGAGATTTTCTGGAGGAGGCTCAGCTTGATGTGCTGATCAAAGTGGAGATCCGTAATGTCAGTCACAGTGAGGGTACGGAATGAAATATGAGATTAATTAGATATCGCAGTGGTGAATTCTCCAAGGCAGCAGGTGTTTTTTTTGTTGCTATATTTAGGTCCATTAAACAAAAGTAGCACTAAGACTGAGCCTTTCAGAGGTTCACAGGTTCCTGGAACAGCGCCTGCTACAAAAGAGTCCTTTGTCAAGTACTTAGAAGCAAAGATTAATATTCCCTGTCAGGAGAGAAGGGTCTGTTCTACAGGTGCCTGTTCTCTGTGCCTGCCGAGCTGTTGCCCTCCTCTGTCATTTGATTGGAGCTGTTTTTAGAACACAGAGAGAAAAATTACAGCAAGGGAGTCCCCTCTAGCTGTCGTCACTCTTTGAACATGTTTTAAGACAAGTTATCACTTAGCCACTGAATCTTTACAGTGTGTGTGCGTGTGCCTGTCTGTGGCTGTGTCTGCATTTGCGTGTGCTGGAGGGTTTTGTAATGCTTCTCTCTGTCTCTCTCTGCTGGGGACTCCTTTCTTATATAAGAGCCGAAAGGCTGATATAATAGTCAACATGTCACATTGCCACTGTAGGCAGGAGATGACATGCAGTGAGACTCGATATCTGCAGGATGGGGGGGACATAATTACGTCGAAAGCGTTGCCATGGCAGCGGCAAGTTAGGGTGGTGGATACTAGGGTGTGGGGGTTGTCACAGACCAGGATTGCGCCACTTGCTTTTATGTTTCTATTTATAATCATCACCGCCGCATACACATGGAATGGTGGCAATGAAAAACAGGCTACATGACAAAACAAATGGGCGCCAGTGAGCTTCACAGCATCAGTGAACAGGAGGGCACTGCTTCCTAATTGATGGCTACTGTAGACTGACGCTGCTTCTCTTGGCAGGTTTAACTCCTCTTTACTGGCATTTTATTTCAGTTAATGAGGATGAATGCATGACAGGACCAGCACAGGATTATTTACGTCAACATATAAATTGTAACATGCTTCTCAAAAACAGGTGGTGCTGCAACATTGCCTGTATTTGTTCCCTCAAATGTGACCCTTGAGAAGATTACTGCAATGAATGCGCTCAATAAATCTCCCTCCAGCCACGGGAATTTTAAGTAGGTTTGAATGTTTCTCTGGTCTCAAAATGGAAGAGACATTATACAGTCTGGACAGTGCGTACCCTTCCTTGAATGTCACATCAGGATAAGCATATCTAACATGTTGTTTGATAATATTTTGACATTTTTATTTGATCACCAATCAAATAT
>JAQLOL010000025.1:13242781-13256499 GCA_029783665.1 Naso thynnoides | reverse complement strand
CTGTTACACTTCTGTGAAAATTACTCCCCACACTGACATTAAAGAGGCACAGCTTGACCCACACTTCTGATTACCCCACGTTTGCCCTCATAAAGATGCCACATTATGCAGGCAAAATAAATTCACTCTATCAGTGTTAAAATTCTGAACACAAACGCCACAAAAACAACAGTAAAGATGTTTCTATCCAACTTTTTTTTCCCCAGATGTGCTACATAATAAGTTTTATGTTAAAAAAAAAAAAAAAAAAAAGCATCTTTAGTTTGGCTGTAAGGTTGCTGTTGGCTTGTCATTGTGTTTCTGTCACTGGCCTGGCGGCGTGCCTGTTCTGAGTTGTTCTGAGGCGTTTCCCAATAGATTCATGGCTGAGTTACTGACCAGAGCTCCCCTTGGATCGAGCTCACAAAGCAGACCATTATAGAGGGTGGCAGATATGACACATCTCTGAACAATCTTAACAGAACAGCTGTGTTTTCCTTAACCGTCGCTGTTTACTCTCCCAGGGACCTCCAGCGACACAGAGAAGAGAGAGACGCCCTGACGTTGGGCTGATGGTTGGGGCTTGGGGAGACAGACGAACCGTGGAGTTTAATTGATATTCCAGGCACTGGTAGCCAAAGACATCCACATGCTAGCAACATAAACACACAGGATTGCTATTCTATCGGCCCAGGCTAAGGCTCTCATGAAAGTCACTGGCGGACTCTGGGGGTGTCTGTAGACCTCATGCCTGTTGCAAAAGCAAGGCGTGTTTGTGCACCGTTACATTAGGTATCCTTTTTCAGAGGGAACGGGTCCCTCGGGTCAAATATGGGCCGGATATCCACATACAGGTCACTGAGTACTGGTAGGGGTTGGAAGGATAAACATGGCTGTTCCAAAACCACATGCTGGTCTACTGCTCTGCTGGGTACAGGAAGTATGCCCCAGTGCTGATGTTCTCTGAGAGAATAGCCTGAGGGTGGGGACCGGGGGAGTGAGAAGGCTGATTGGGGACTGAAGAACTGTAGGCAGATTGGTAGATTTAGAGATTTGCTGTGTTTTATAACAGCGTATCATCCCCGCTGGTGCCATTCTGTAAAGCTCAGGGAAGCTTTTGCTGACCGCCACTCCTTTATGTTGTCTATCATAAAAACACATAGCTTTCCATCTGCAGCAAGGAGGGCTGTTGTTCGTCATAGTGCATTAATGTTCATGCCACTGCTCATGTTGCCTTTTGAAATTGTCCATAGTGGGATCCCTAAATCTGTCACCTCCTCGTAAATCTCTCTGTCTTCTGTGTCCTGTTTGTTTGCTGTAGAGATGGCCTTCACAGCCGAGGTTGTTCCGACCTGAGGGCTCTGTGTCAATGCTGAGCCTGTACACATCTCCCTCCCTACCCAACATCTCCTTCGGGCTCTCAACTGCATCCTCACCCATTAGTGTGAGTACAAGTCTTTCTGTATTCTTAGATAACTGTGTGTTTTACATATAGTAAAACTTTCTAAATACATGAGTTTTGTGCAATGATGATGACAAGTTTTTCTGCTCAGTCTGAGTGGAGAGCCTGCTGTGAATGACTGTCTGAGTTTTGTGAATGACCACAGGTCAGCGACCTCTGGCCCCAAATGAGTTTATCGCCTTAGAGAAATATTGTTCTGCAGTGTCTTTTGTCAGCACAGCTCTTATCTTCCCCTATTACCTCATTTATCACAGCTTTTAAAAAGGCCAAGTCCACTCAAGTGCAAATCCTGATAACGCTACACATGATATATCATCGTTTAGCTCTCTGACACATTCCACAGAGGCCTGTTCATCAGCTACGGGGACTTCAAACCATTGATAGTCTCTGATTTCAAGATTGCCTAATCTCAGATTTGTAACTACAGAAGAAGAACCATTTTTATTCACAAAAACAGTTTAAATAATTGAACTTGGCTTGTAAAAATAAACAGTCACATTTCTTATCAATGATTGTAATGACTAACTATTTTAGTGCACAGCAAGTGTGTGTCTATTTAACAAAAACATTAACACTGTTGTCTCTTTTCACAGGCTGCCATTGGGCTAAAGGACAGATCAACAGAAATCAAGCATGGGCTGCCTGGGCAGCTGTTGGGCCCTGTGCCTCTTCAGACCAGCCTAGAGTCTAAAGTGAGCCCCAGTCACCAGGCTCTCCTCCAACACCTCCTCCAGAAGGAGCAGATGAGACAACAGAAGATGCTCTCCTCTGGTAAGACTGCTACTGGACTGTTACATTGCTCTACCTTGCATTACTTGCATTACACTTAAGGAATGCTTTAAGTAATTTACAATATGACCTTAGAAGAGACCTAATATTAGTTTTGATTTTTCTTTTGTCAAGGCCAAGGCTCCCTGTCAACCCACCCTCAATCCCCTCTGGCCATGAAGGATCGACCCTCCAGCAATCGGCCTAAACTACCAAAACACCGGCCCTTGAACAGGACCCAGTCTGCACCACTGCCACAGAACACACTGGCCCAACTTGTCATCCAGCAGCAACACCAGCACTTCCTGGAGAAACAGAAACAGTACCAGCAGCAGGTCCATATAAACAAGGTATTGTGCTATTCATCAATATTCAAATCACAGGGGAGGATTTTGACTTTCAGATGGGTTTTCACAGCATTCCCTCTTCCTTTTTAGGTCTCGTGAGGTCTTATTTAACTGCAGGGAGTCTGATTTAATCTTTTTAAGCACACAAATGCTGATCTATTTTTAGCCTTTTGTAAAAGCATCTGTGGTAGCTCAGGTTTACAGACCCAGGCTGTTGTCTGTTCTTCCCTGAAATCCTGGTGTTATTTCTGCAAAGCAAAGAACTTCTGCCTGACTTCAAATGGGAAAGAAATGCTTCCCCTGCACTAATTCTGTTATCATAGCTAAAGGCATAAGTGCTGTTCACATGCTAACTCTGTGAAATTCAATTCAGCTAAGTTCAAATGAAGGAAAGAGTGCCCAGAACACACTTTGTTCCTCTGTGGCAATATTTGTGTTTCTGTTAGCCGGCCGAGGTGACCTCGCTATACACAGACGGTAATTATTCTGGTGAGGGACGCGTGTGAGGTGGCAGACACTGTGAAAGGCAGCATTGTGTGAGCTTACATACTGATGTGTCCCAGAGCTGGGCCCTGAAGAGCCATGGGAACTGTAGAACAACTCTTACCTCGGAGTAATAAAAAGCACAAAGCAACACAAGCACTTGTCGATTTGTTCATTATGAAGGTCCCACTTTAACCTTAACAGTTTCTCTCTGAATTCCTCTGTAATATTAATAATGCCTAAAACTTGTCATTACCAGGGAGCTGAATTTTTTTTTATTATTATTATTTTTTAATCAGCTGTAATTATTAAAAAGTGCTTTGTGAGGTTGATTTTATTATTAAGAAGCTCCAGAATAATTGTCTCATCTTGTCTAGAGACACGTGCACAGGCCCTGCTCTGATCACTCAGGCCAATGAGATCGCAAGTAAAGCCTCTTTAAGTGGAGGTTATAAATGGCCACTAATCAGGGATGAGCCCTCAGTGTTTATTGAGAGGGATCTCCGAAACATTGCCCTAATTAATTTCCTAGCAGAAGCTTGTCTACGGTTGTTTTTAAACGTCCTTCAGTGCCTGCAACAGCAGGGGGAGCTAACGGAAATGTACGAGAGCTTAGGGATTTAGGAAGAGGTATGAACTGTGTTTAATAATGCCAAGCTAAAGAGGCTAATTCTTTATAGTTGATGGGATATTTATATAAGGCCTAAATTCTGTTGCCAATGATGTTGTTATTCACCAGCTGGTTTAGGCACTTCTCTGTCCTGCTCTTGGAGCCCTCTTGTGGCAGAGTAATCAAGTTATGGCACCATTGCAGTACTTCTGATTTTAACGAAGCTGCACTGAGACTTTCTATGCATAGAGTTACTCTGTTAGGCTGACTTGAGCTCACATTCTTTGGTTTCTGCTAAAACAAGTATTTTCCACTGTAAACATTTTATTTTTTGAGCTTTTAAACCAGAATCCATGAATGCAAAGATATAACATTCTGTACTGTTTTTTTATCAGAATGGAAAAAATGATACTCCTAAATACTCCTTTGTTTGATTAAGAATTTATTAAAATAACAATGTTTAATGACGTGACCACAAACTGGTGATTTTAGTATGCAACTTATTTAGTAACTTGCTCCCTATATATTATGCCTTTGTTCCACTGCAGACTTTTGTTATTCTGAAATGTATTTATAAAAAATGAGAGTCACATTGATCCACTCAACTTTGGCAGTCATAATTACTGAATTTTTGTAACACGTTGAGAAGGAACAATGGCTAATCTGCTTCCATTCCTTAACCTCCTAAAAATGAAATATACCAGAGCCTCTTGCCAGAAACTTAATCACTTTGACATTTGCACTTGTTACATTTTTTAGTAAGACTGTAGCAGTTTTGTTACAACACAGATGGTTGTTAGCTGTTTTCAGTATGTGGCATTTATTTCACTAGTGTGAATTATATATATTATTAGCATTAGTTAATATCAATGCAAACTGTGTTGTCAGACTGGATTTATTGTCAAGAAAATGTTAACTTGTGGGGCCTTAACTGTCAGTCACACAGGTTACTGTATCTGTGTTAAATCTGGTGTTCTATGTCCAGGATTTACTAACAAGAAAGCCTGTCAAAACAGGAAGATTTGTAGCATTATTAAGTATTATATCATAGTAAGATTATATCCTTGTTTTCGAAAGTTAAACTAATCCTTCTGCAACTCAGTGACTGTATTTGCATGCTCATTGGTAGAGACTTCAGATGGATTCTTTTAGCTTTGCTCTGATAAGATTTTAACTGTTAATGAGTAATGACTGAAGGATATGATCTTTAATACGAAGCAAATGTGTTTTGCAGCTGTTGTCCAAGTCCATTGAGCAGTTACGTCAGCCCAGTGCACACCTGCACGAATCAGAGGAGGAGCAGGAGGAGCTGCAGCACAGAGAGCAGACGGAGAGCATGCAGGAGGACAGGCTGCCCCCTGGAGGAGTCATCCGGAAGCACACGCTGAGCAGTAGCAGCAGCAGTGGCTCAAGTGGGGAGCTTCCCGACACTCACTGCGGGGTCATTAAGGTCAAAGAGGAGCCGGCTGATAGCGAGGATGAGGCCCTGACCAATCAGAGCTTAGAGTCAGAGCAGAGCACCTATCTCCACCAGGTCAAAGGAAGACTGGTGATAAGAGCCATGATATGAGGGAGAAGACGATGAGATCACACACTTGCGACATTCGTAGATAAACAAGTCTCAACAACATTTACATCCCTGCAGTTACACACACATACACACACAAAGTATCCATTGCACAGTAGGCCAGCTCTCCCTGTCACGACATTTGACCCCTTCTCCTTCAGCTGCAGCCTGTGCTCATCCCACACTCTAAGACTCTGTTTGTGATCTTTGTGTAGTGATCTCTGTAAAATATGTACGTTTCACTTTTGTGTATATAAAATGAAGACAATTTAGACCGTTCTTTTTAAGAGCTGCTTTGGTCGTCTTGAGTCCGTTCAACTGACAAAAGTTGTATGTACATATTCTGTGGATTTAGCATCAAAGATGATTTCTAGAGGGAAGGTTATACAGGTGTACAGCTTTGAAGAGGCAACTAACACTCCTGTTATGTACATTTTTGCCACTGAAAATATTTAAATGCTCTTCTATCCACTTCAACTTTGAGAATTGCCACAAAGTCCTCACAGTGAGTTCAAGAATTTAAAACACTACATACTCTGCTGTTCTCAAAAATCTGTGATGTTCCATGATAAGTGGTCTCAGAACTGAAATAATAATGAACATCTGTCTTAGAGAGAATGTATACTTAAATCCTAACAGAGGACCCTCCTTAAGGGTAGACTTCTGCGCTAGGGGTGATATTGCCATTGGATTATGGTCCGCTGCTCATATTGCAATTTAAAGGATAAAGCACTAAATCCTTGCTTGGGTGTGCAGGCATCTCCCAACACACTGAGTCTCCATGTCTCTCTCTCTCTGCGCAGCAGTCCCAGAGCCAGGGCCCTGTTAATGCCGAGCTCTCCTCCCTCTCTCCCTCTGGGTCCAAATCAAAGCTCGGCGGGTTCCTGCCCAGCTTTCAGCAGAGGAGTCAGACAGAGAGAAAGAGAGAGAGGGCCGGGCAGGAAATGCCTTCTAGAAGCCAGGACTTGGAGTGATTCATGTGTGCAGGAATGTTGAGAGAGGAGGACCTAGGGTTGGAGGAGTCCAAGGGGCCAGGCTTGAGAATTGATTTACTGTCAAGGCGAATTACAAAGTGAGTGGGGATATGGTTAAGGGAGTCCCTTTTAAAGGGAATCGCTTCCTTCATATTCCCTAGTGGCATGCTTACCTCATGCAGGTTTGATGTTACTTCAATAAAAAACCGTGGATAGGACCTCGCTTCGTCTTTGTTTTTTTTCTCTCGAGCCTGTTTTCCCCTGAAAGTGCCCATTGCGACATGTATAGTCTGTCTTAAAGTGATCAATCAAATGTATTGCATAGCAGTAAACCTTCCTGTTTCATTTGTACCGTCGACTAAATGTTAAAAAAAAAAGAAGCTAGTATGAGGTTCTGTGTTTGGATCCATGTGAAAATCAAAACTGTCTGTCTTATGCTGTACATTCAGATTGTCTAATGTTTTTAGTGTAAGTAAACACAATCAGAACAATGTGAGTCTTGTTGTTTTGCTCCTTTGATTTGGTTGTAACGAGAACCCCTCTGCTGCCAGCGGGGAGGTAGGTGGCAGAGGGGGGTTGGGGGTCCTGTGGTCTGTTCATAGCAGTTTGCATTTCTTCTGTTTTTTTGCCTTGTGTGATAAACCTTTCTTTTTTAAAATAAAGTTCATTTACCTCTTACATTCTCGCAGCTTGCAGATTATTTATAGGTATGTCCATTACAATAAAAGGTTGCATGCATTGGAAAGAAAATCCCATACCATGTTCTACTCTGTATTTCAATTCATAGATAACATTCTTAATAATTTTACATATTAGCTCAGCTTGCTTTTCCCACACTAGGTCCTATAAGCCAGCTCTTTATTTTCAGGGGATCTTTGTAACCTTTTAAAGGGAGCTTAAGAGGCTTTCAAAACATTTCTTTGATGTGAGCAAGCTAGGCTTCTTTCGGTAGTATTAGAGCAGTCAAGATAAGGTGAGCTGGGAGAGGGTGATATATTACTTGTGCAGGTCCATTTAAACCAAGCTTAAGCAATTTCACAGCAAGCTTAGTTCATGGGACCAGCTTGATATGCTATACACGCAATGATGAGACTGTAAAAGTTCACTCATAGTCTAATGTTGCCTTCTGTAAAGCACAACTCTGAGAACAACTTAAGAATGACAGTGGGCTGATTATAGAAAGTGAGATTGCTGCCATTTTGCTACACATTGCACATAGTGGTTCAAGACAGAGCTTTAATAGTGAGTGTATTATATAAAAAGAATACATTTTGCACAACAGACACTCTTTCATGAAACTTCTAAAGTATTTTCACAAACATGCACTGTTACCTCACATTAGGAAGTATTTGAGTTAGATTAGACACTGACTCTTTCTTAAGTGGATTCCATCTGTCTTTGGGCTTCAGGCCCTGCCCTTGTGATTGTAAATGAGCTGTTACAAAGGCAGAAAAAATAATGAAGCCCAAATCCATCTGGGCTGCCCCTCCACAGCTGCCCACAGAGCCCGTTGTAAAAGCAAACAAGCATTTTTAAAGGTGTAAGGAAGTAAGGGCGACATAAGCTCACGTATTTCCTCTAAATAGATTAGACTCTAAGTGAAGCCTGATTTTTTTTCTTTTAATCACCTTTGGTGTTTTAAAAATGAGATGTTTGGATGCAATGTGCACTTATATACAAGATTCTTTGATAGATGAGGGTAATGATGAGTTTGCAGAGTCTGCAAGAGGTCAACCCAGGTGGCTTTATTTCTAATGCATGTGGATGATCAAAAAACATTTCTACACTTAAAGAATCCTGCTGTATCATGAGATAATCTTACAATGTTTTAAAGTACAGTCAGAATAAAAGGCTATGCAAATATAATATGGCGAATAAATAAATTAAGTGATTAACAACTTGATTTTTACTGTCGCTAAACACGGTGCTCCTCTGGTGTTCATCCGAGTGTGGCCATTTGATTTAAGCCACAGATCCAAAGTGAATGTAATTAGATGCCTCTGATAACTGCTAACCGTTAATTAAGTAGAGAAAGAGGCAGTGAGACTGCAGACCCCTTGACTGGTTGACTAATAGAGATTTAATGTTTCAGCATCACAGTAAATGCATTGTCAATTTAACCCTGTACTGCTCCACATGGTATGTCATATGTAAGGAGATTAAATTTAAATACCACAAATCTCTCATCTAACCTACTATCCATCCTCTTTGAGCTCCTCTGTAGTCTGTCATTACGTAGTTGATGGCATTCACAATAAATAAAAAAAGCTTTGCTTCAACCATAAAAATAACCAAATGATCTGAAGTATGGCACTTGAGGGTACTTATTACATGTTAGTACATAAATTCATTCTGTCTCGTGGTCTTTTGAGGATATATTAGATACTGTAGAATGAGATCTGCTGAGGGAGCTTAATAATAATAATAATAATAATAATAATAATAATAATAATAATAATAACTTAGATTTTTATAGTGCCTTTCATGGAACCCAAGGTCGCTTTACAAAGGTAACAACAAACAAACAACAAACAAAAAAACAAAACAATACAGGAGGGAGCTTAGGTAAGGACATATTTTTTCCACCATCTGATCCACCAACCATTTCATGCAGACTGTGTAGGATCATCAGTAAGAGGTCATGACTCAATAGAGAGTATACACAGCAGTCAATAATGCCGTTTGATTAGAATGACATGATCAGTGACAAGCTACTGAAGACAAAGAACTCGCAGCTCATTGTTTATTATCAGCATTATTACAACAGAGCCATGTCAGCTCCACAGCTCACCTGATGATCACTTTGTAGCTGAGTTGCCATAACATTTAAATGTTTCTCACCTGAACACCAAAGGAAGCAATGCAGGGCCAAAGGCTCCAGTCTCCAGTGGCCAAATCAGACTACTGAGTCATAGAACAAGGTCCTGTTTTTGAAGCTCTGTGACGAAGAGAAAAACCTGGACAATCCAGATCCTCCTCAGCATCTATTTATAAAGCATCTTTCAGAGGACATCTTTCTTACCCAGCAACTAATGACATAGATTTGCTCTTTCTGCTGTTTTATGAGGGTCCACCACATCTTAAAGTGACTATGAGGAACTTTCAGTTTTTGTTGTTTTTAGCGGCCCCTTTGGGCAAAAGAGGTAGTGACACAAGCACCTACTGTTGTAAAGATCTTTGTTAGTGTGTGCCAGGCAGGCAGAGCTCGAAATAACACCAGCAACGTGTGCGGTTTTTTTGGAAGAAAGTGAAAAAAAGACTGCAGGATGGATCATGATGAGGTAATGTATTTGTATGTGACTGAGAAATAAGTTATAAGCCAGTCGTGTGGAAGCGATGTCCCCTGAGTCTTATTACCTCTGTTTTCTGTAGGCTAACCTTACGCAACCATCTGCATTAATGAATAGAATATAATTACAGTTATAGTCAATGGTCAGAACAATGGAAAAAAGAAAGTTTTGTGTGGGTTTGTGGGGATTCAGACCCGATCACAGGCATTAATAGTAACTACATAAAAATAGCAGTCTCCTCGCTAAGTGTCTCGTTTGTAGTTACAGGAAATGTATTATCATCAGAGGGATCATGAGACTGTTTCATAAACACTTAAAAATTCCTCTCAGTCACTTTAACAATGCAGATGCATGCGCTACATCCAGCAGTCCAGGATCTAGAATAAATGCATTCAAAGGAAACTTACTCTGGAGTTTGAGTTGGATTCCTGTATGTTCATGGTGTGTGTAATGATATAATAGGATGTACAGGACATCAAAGTTGAATAGGTTTTGTTGAGTTGTTGCACAGAGACAATGATGGTCCTACAACACAGGTGAATATGATTTTCAACTGTGCTTCAGGAGCTCCTGTGGTAAAGCAAATACTGTACCTAAAGGCAGTGAGTTAGGTTAGGCTGATATTGAGTTAGATTATAGTCTCCAACAAATGCAGAGTAAAAGTGTAGGTAATGATTTAAGACTAAAAAAGGAAAACTAATAATATGTTTCTTTTCTCTAATAATATATGCACAGTTGATGGTTTAGATTTTTTTAGTGTACTAGTTTAATAAAAACAATTACGAGGAGAACTCATAGATCAAATTTTCTGTGAAACTCAAACTACACATGATAATGTAGGTAAACTGCAGAAGCTGAGGCCTCCTGACTGTGCAAACTCAGTGTTTCCCAGTTAACACAGAACAGCTGTGGAAATGTTGCTTTCTGTGGTCTCTGATCAATAATGTCAGCTCAGGATAATCCCATGCCACTGAAAACATGTGGGTACCCTCTGAATTCAGCCACCCTTCAGCTGGCGAGTCCAACACACACACACACACACACATGCAAATGCACACACTCACACACACACCTTGGTTTTTGATTACATTGTTCAGTCGGAGTAAAGGAAATGACTGGAATGACCTGCGTTTTCTTCGGTGCATTGCTTCAGACTAAATTTACAGATCACAAACATGCAAACCAAGTCAACAATGAGCAGTCGTTCCAAAAAACAAGTATGTAAACATCCAAGAGAACAGACAGACTTTAACAAATGTCAAAGGACCAAGAAACAGATTCACTACAGCCTTTGGGAAAGAATCAGAGATGTATACAAACATTACACTGACAAACTGAAGCTATTGAAGTGCTCCTCTTATCTGTAAATGTTGTATTTATGATTTAACATGCTGTCTCTTTTAGCCTCTAAGAAATTACTGGCAGATAACACACACAAATACCATTTTCATTTAAAAAAAAAAAAAGAAAAAAAAGTTGCTCTAGAACAGGACGTTTATTGCATCAGTGTTTCCACCTATAAAACACAGACCCTGATTTGGAATAAGCAGATATAAAAAAAAGAGGGTAAACAGAGCTTCATCTTCTTTGAGTAGGTGCACCAGTAGCACCTGATATATAGATGATTGACAGATGGGTGTGAAACCTTGATGCAACATGTCATTTTACTGAACTGGTCAGATTTTTGAGCCTTAATACTGAAGGCAAACATGTAGCAAACAAGCAGCACATTGCCAGTATTTGGATATCTTCCCTGTTAGATGGAAACCTTGTATGTCATAAATTGGTTTTCAGAAAAACAAAATTAAACCCTGTGTTTTTAAAATACCTGCGCTGTCAATGTTATTATTGCATCTTTATATGCAAAACAGTCATAAAGAGTGGCCACTATCATTGATCTACTGAAAAGAAAGAAAAAATAGGAAGATATGAGTTTGCTTTATGATAGCAAAAACAGAAAAACTTTTGCTGGTAGACATTCAAGTCCAAATAAAATGTTGACTAATAAATATATTAATAACTGAATTTTGTTGATTAGTATCATAACCTATATTACTTTGGCCTTATCAGAATGTGGGTTGTTCAGTGAGCTAAATGCTATGTAATGCGTGTTTCTTACATAAGGTTTTCATCATTTGTCTTAAACAGTTTGACCGAGTGTATAAATATATGTGCCTCATAAGTAGAGGTAAATGAGGAAGTCATTTTTTTGGATCAATCTCTCCTTCTCCAAACTCTGCCCACCAAAGTTGAAGATGACAGAGGGCTAAAACAGCTCATAAAGGACATTTTCCAACTTTCTTGTGTGCTTGTCGAGTTTTGTATGAATTTGGCATCTGGTGCAACAACGTGGTGTTTTTCTTTCCATGTACCATTAACCGCGCTTGAGGTGTAGGACAGTGCAGCGCTGGCGGCAAACAGAGGAGGCTGTTTTGTGTGCTGGTGTGAAAAAGTGCACCTTGAAAGAGAAAGGAAGGGGAAAAAGGACTGATGTCAGAGGGTGTGCAGTTGATTCATTTCTGTTGGATTCTGTGTGGACTCTGATGTCTGTGAGGCCAAGATTTCTCTCTTTGATGGCTTGTGCGCCTGTCATTAAAGAGTAAATCACAGACTTTACGAAATGGATACATTTGAAACTGTATTTTGAAAATAAAGTTTTATTAGCTTGGTAAGCTTTTTAACAAATTGTACATATGTATATTTTTTGTTTCATCTTATAGCACTTGTAATTTCTCCATATGAAACCAAATGACCCACAAGAGACATTTTCAAAAAGCATCCTTTCAAGAGCAGAAGGAGAATTCCTCGCCCTTTCTTGTCTCTTGAGATGAAACATCGATGACCCAACATAGATAGCGTTTATATTGCTGTCAGTCTCTCTGACTGGTGTCATCCATACTGTTATCTTAGCCTTTCAAGGATTAATATACCTTTTCAAGTTTAATGAGATAAGAGTCCTGCGGGAGTTCTCCCCCTGCTGTGTTCAAAGACCATCCGGCCTAAGGAACTGCTTTATCTCAGCCACTGATTGACCTGGCTGATAGGTGATACTGAGGAACCGCAGTGGCCCAGGGATGTGGCCTCTCCTCTCAGGAGATGGAGACTGGCAAACTTGGCCTCTTCTGTCTGTAAGAATCCCGTCAGTGGGGCTCCGGCGTCCCTGGGTTGCCGTCTCCTCCCTTTGATTCCTGTGACCAGGCATTTTTACGTGCCTACCTCCTTCACACCGTCCGATCCAGAGCCCATAAAGCAAGTCTGCTGCTCTCCAGCTAGTTGGACAGGACGTGTTTGTAAGTGTTGCCTGAATGCACCGCCAGTCGGAATGACACCCCAAGGGCTCGTAAGACTTGTGATTTCTTCTCCAAGGCCATGCCAAGAGACCATTTTGGGTTCCAGCTCAGTTCTTCTAAAATTTTGCCGTTTGTGGCTTGTGACCATGGACCGCTGGGGTTTGTCTCATGATCTATATGGCATGGAAAATGTCTCATGTATTAGCCGGGGACATAATCATATGGGAAACACAGAGCGGCAGTAATAATCTGAGCAAAACACCACATAAGAACCTCATTCTTCAAAGAAAAATTGTTCTTGCAAAAACATTTAGATCTGCATCAAAGTTTAACCTCTAAATAAAAGTATATAATCATCAAATAAATCCTTATTTTAGAGATCTGCAGTCAACACTTATAAGTGACCATATCATGGGAAGGACAACAAATCTTAATCTATTTTTCAATCTGTTCATACTGCATTTAGTTTAGCGTATTCCCATGTTCCCCTCACAGTTACCCTCTCCATGTCCTCTTCACTTTACTTTTTTTGCTCTTCTTTTTAGACGCTAAACTGTGTTTTATTGTCCCAGCACTTACACCCCCTGCGCAGTGACAGTAAAGGTGAATCAATTCAAAAACTCCTATTTTCTTTTCCTTTTTTTTTTGAAAAACATTTTGAGATTTTCCAGATTTAAGACACAATATAGTGTGGTATGAGGAATGCAGCTGGGGGGAGCATTGCTCCTGGGGAATATTTTTCAAGGAAGGTTAAAGCGCTCTCTCATTATCACTATATACTGAGAGAATAAAAAGAGGGCCCCTGAAACGGTCCCTGAGGCATTTGCGTGCAAGGGAGTTCATGCTACACACTATATCACAGGCTATCTCTGAGGGAATCATCTGTGCGTGGAAGCATGAGGCACGTGTTGGTGCAACTGAGCAGCAGGTCTGAGACGGAGAAGAAAG
>JAQLOL010000025.1:13229144-13242681 GCA_029783665.1 Naso thynnoides | reverse complement strand
AGCAGGTCTGATACGGAGAAGAAAGCAGGACTCCGAGCTCCATTAATGTTGCTGCTGCCATGTTTGCTCATCTGTGCAGTTTCCAAATAACGTCACCACTCAGATATACTGCAGAGAGGATATGCCTGAAGACTCTGGGCTGTGTCAAGTTAAATTAACTGCTACCATGTAAAATTTCATGTTGAAGTATTCACAGTTGAAGTATTATCTAAGCTGTTTATTTTATTATTTAATATCCATTTTGGGAACAAAGATGTCAAATTTAATCAGTATGCACAACTTGTATGTGGGTGTACTGATCCTCCGTTACACTGTATTAGATTTTAAAATGATAGATTAATTTTTGCTGTTTTATCAATCATGCTGTAATGATGATATCTCATTTATGTATGCAAATATGTAACATTAAACAAAAAATTCTGTAAGTTCAGGGACTGAAATCACACTTACACAAAGAGTTAAACTGAAGCAGCTTAAGAAAGCAAAAGTCTCAACACAAAGTCCAACTCACTTGTTATTTTCTGCAGTTTTCACCATATTTTAGTGGTTTAATGAAATCAGCTAAACTGAGATGTGGTTTAAAGCTTCAGTGACAACAAATAAGTTGGACGCTGTGTTGAGATTTCTTTGGTATGACTGAAAAATTTGCTCAGTTTTAATAGTTTAAGATTTAAAGTTTGTAAATGAAAGCATGTGTGGAATTAAATATGGATCTGTTCTTCCTGGAGACAAATCAAATGAAGGCAGGCATGCATATAAATAATGCTTCAGTTTGGCAAAAGTTGTTTATCTTCGCCTTGTGAAACCGCCATGGAGGCCTAAGGGGATGCAAAGAGTTTGAAGTAAATGTTTCAGGACAATAAACAAGCTTGGAAAAGTTTTAGAAGTCAGTACGGTCTCAATGTGCCCTGGAGAGTCGCTGTATAATTCACATAGTTCATAATGAGGAACAAGCTGCACAAATTCATGTTGTGTGACAGGTTTGGGTCGAGGCCAGACGGAGAAACAGCACTTTGACAGATCCACGGTGCTACATCACAGTTTTAACAGAACAGCACAGCGCCAGCATGTTGTTGACTGAACATAACGCACAGCTAATGTAATGTAAGAATGTGTAACCCGACCAGACGGGAATGTGTGCCCACGCTGGTGCTAAGAGTCGTGACAGAGCATTTCTTTTGACAGGGTGGGAAATCACCATCTATAAGACAGGATCATGTGATTTAAACGCATAGGATGCCGCAAATTATGCTATGCTGACAGTTAATGGCATTTCCCTTCATGTTTTGAAGTTCAGCTGGCACTGCCACCTCATATGGCCTGGTGTTAATCTGCCATGAACAAGCCTGTATTATGCCAAGAGAGTAGTAGAAGTGAGTGGGAAACAGGTGGCCTCGACTTTCTCTCATTCCTGGTCTGAGCGCAGGCTTCTGGACACAAAGTTGGACAGCCCGCAGTCTTTCGGGGGAATTTCCTCCCAAGCTACTTTATTAGTAAGTGAAAATAAACCTCAAACATTTCTCAAGTGTTTACATGAATGGATTGGTGTAATGCAGAGTTTTCAGTGGAAGTGCGTTTAAAGGACAAGTTCATCATTTTGTTAAATCTCAATTTTTTCAAAATTAAAAATTACTTGCTTTCTTGTAGAAGGGTATATGAGAAAATTGATACCACTCTTGTATCTGAATAGTATAGAAAGTTACAGCCAAATGCCATTTAGCTTAGCTTAGCATGAAGACTGGAAACAGGGGAAATAACTAGCCTGGCTTTCTCTAAAGAAAAGAGCATCAGCTACAAGCACCTGGACAACTTGTCTAATTATTACATCATAGCATTTATTTAATATGTTTCGACTTGCTGGTAGGTAGATTTTCCAGATCTATGACAGATAATTTTTCCCTGTAATCTTTTACAATTCTGTTAATGCTACAATGCAATGCAAGACATTCAATACTCTGTTAACTGTTATTACTCTGTTGTATTGGGTGTAATGTGTTATTGACTACGTAACAGGTAAAGAACTTTGATTGCTTTTTTGTTGGAATGGAAAAGACATCACATTAGTTTTGCAAGTTGAGTAATCTGTTATTTGGTTACGTTTTCAAAAAAGCAATCTGTTAATGCTAAAATTTTTATTTCCCTGTTCCCTTTGTTGCCATAAAAAAAAAATTCCTGAAGCATTCACACTGTGTCTGTTTCCTTTCTACTTCTTGGGTGTAACCAAATGTATGAATGTATGTGTATGAATGTATTTATGTTCTGAATTACAGACAACTATTAATGATTAAGCCAATGTGTGTATTACACTGCAACAGGACACTTTTTTAGGCAGCTCCTTGTCATCCTAACATGTCTTTGACTGCTCCAAAAATAAAGTACCTGAGATAAAAAAGAGAGCATAGATATTATGGTATATAAATTACTCATCTATGCCTAAAAGTCAACAGTCTCTTTTCAAAGAATTTGCACATTGCATCTTCAAAAGACTTTGTCTGCTGTTATAACTTATAGCTTGGCTGCAGCACAGAGTGTGATTCCATGGATTTGAAGAAATTGATAGCAGATTGCGAGACTGCCTCTGGCACAAAAATATGGGTAATAACGTGTCACGACTGTCTGCTTTGGCTACAGAGAGAGCTCATTTACTTTGTTAATAAATGAAGAATATCACTGTGTGGAGTCTTGGAAAAACCTTCAGGTGGAAACTTGTTGAAAACAGTAAACTTTTTTGGGGTCTATATTGTGTGGAACCAAATGTGAGCTACAAGTTTAAGTTACGCCTTATTTGATTGCCCATTATATTTGAATAATCACTTTTAGTCCCCAGAAGTAAAAAGTCATTGTTGATACTGAAACAAAGCAGTTCTCAAGTGATAACTGCCGTACTATCTTCCTCTATAGCATTATTTTTGCACAGGTTGTATGTTGTAACCCCTGTTTTTCACTCTAATGGACAAATTCAGGTGTCAGTCAACAATACCCAGACAGCCTGGGGAGTCATGGCAACTCCAGTCCTCTGGTGCTGCACTTGGACAGAGATGAGAGAGTGTGGGGAGAAAGACGGAGGTCTGCTTTCCATAAAGTTCTGGTATCCTGTGAGGCAGCTCTACTTCATAATCATAAATCGTCTCAATGGAAATTGGGGGTTTGTCATATCCCAATATAATGGGGAAGTTTCAGAATCAAAAGATGGACTGGCGGTCCTCATGACAGTTCAATATCAAAGGAAAAGTTTTGAAATTTCCCAAGGTTTCTGTAAGGTTTTATTTGAAGTTTTGCAACGAGAGAAGGCAGCTACAGAATGTCTGGAGTTCAAGTCAAGTTCAGTTTGCAAAAAAAACCCTTTTTCTTCTCATGATGGACATATATTACAGCTCCTCTTATCCAAACTAATTGATGTAAAAAGTTAATATCTGTGATTCTGGGTTTTCTGTCTCCATGTAAAAGAGCCAGCTCCTTCATCTCTCTCCTAGGAGGCTGTGGAGGACTGAGGTCCCCGGCCTCTGCCTGGCTTGTGCTCGGGCCAGCTCCAGCCCATGCGTGTAATGCTGTTTGTAATGAGAAATCTAAACAGGGAACAGCAGTGAGGCATGACAGGAATGTGTTTCCATTGGAGGGAGCTCCATGCAAGAAAAAGAGAGGAGAAAAAAAAAGTATAAGAAGAAACGTTGAGACTCAGTTGTGTCCAGAAGGAGCGCTTACTTGGGCCAAAGCGGAAGACTAATGTTATTGTACATTGGCTGTCAATCTGCCAGCCCTCCCTCACCAATTGGTTCCTGGTCTCCCTACCAGTTTCTCCCCCGCCTCCTTCTCTCTCTCTCTCTGCTTCCTCGACACTGTTTGCTCAGGTGGACAGTGACACAGTTCTGAATGAGCTCCACTTGTCCCCCTTCTGCACGCATGGCTGTAGACTGTGTCATCGAGTCAGAGTCCGGAGGGGCCTGCAGAGAGCTGGAAGTCGAAGTTCCAACCTGGGTTCACTCTTGATGTGGGGGGAGCAGGAAGTGGAGGGACAAACACTGGGAGGAACGAAACAAGAACGGAGAAAAAATGCAAATGCAAAGAAGTGAGGCGAGCGAGTGGCATAAACAGAGGTAGAGCAAACAAAGGGAGAGAAGAAGTTGAGGTGAAAAAGGAGGAAAAGTAAGACAAAGAATGAGAAAGAGCAGGATGGAGAAAAAAAATCCGACCACCCATTTTGAAAATTAGAGAAGGGTGGTTGTATTCTGTGGAGGCTGTCTTGGTTTATGGTCCATGGAGGATGTCTTGAAACAGCACTGTTTAGAGTTTATTTTATCATGCCACACTGTCTCAGACCCTCTGTCAGGAATCTCACTCTGCAAAGACTAATTATAGTGTAAACACTATACTGAAGTCTGTAGCCCACTCCACTTCACTATTTACCTTTTCATCCTAACAATCCTGACATCCCTCCACAGATTGATTTTCTCCATACAAACCGCCTCTGCTGGTGTTTATTTGTTTTGTAACTTGCATGCAATTCATGCTGAAATGAATGGATACACATTTCAATGTGAGCATGAACAACAGCTCAGTTTAGAAAAGCAACAGAGTTGGTCCCACCTGCAAAACGCAACTACTTTTCTTTTTTCAATCCGAGAATGACCAGGTTTCAAGCAAAAAAAAAAAAAAAAAGTAAAAAATCCCAATGTTCAAGTTGCTAAAACATTTAACAGATACAGTATGTTATATAACTGCCTGTCAAAGTGGTCCAGCACTCAAGGGAGGCAACTGAACACAAAACCGTAAATCTCACTCTTTATGAAAAAAAGACTACCAGGAAACTCGGCTTCATTAGCACATGCATGGGTGCCGAGGAGTGGTCACTCAGTGTCAGTCACCTGCATGGCCCAGCCGGAGGACGTAATTGCTACCACATGGAGCCAAAGGGCCGGAAGAGAATGCTTTTAAGGCAGCCAGAGAGTTATGGCCTCCCAGATCTTCTAGCATATAAAATAAACAAGGGAACTGCTACTGCGTGCAAGTGTGTGCATGTGTTGTCACTGTTTGCATCCTTTCTGTTTTGTTTTTCATTTTATTATAAGTGGAGAATGCCAGACCCCGCGTGTCTGGAAACCAAATTTTTTGGTAAAATGCAATTTAATGTTTGCTAAAACAGAATGTTAGTACTCATCAGGAGACAGATCAGCCCTCATCAATGTCTTATTACTCAACTGTAAGCTGTAAGCAGTATTTTCATGTTTCACATGGCTAAAGTGAAGCTATCTTTAACCCTTTCATACATTATTAACTTTTGTTTAATTTTTTTATGAAAATGAATCATACCTTATCAGCTGCTGTTTGTATGTAAAAACTACCTGTCAAATAAATGTAATGTGGTTAAGTAAAAATTACACAAGCCTCATAAAGGAGTCAACATGGCCAGGATTAATATGTAAATTGCTGGAAAAATTAACCAATACTATCACCACAATATGAAGAAATAAACTTTTCTTAAGCTATGTTAAAAACCTCCATGTCTCGCATTGCGAAAGTATCTACTGAAGTTAGCATGCTAACTAGCTAGCTGCAGCCAGTTCTACCTTGAGCAATTGCCTTTTAAACTTAACATAAAACACCCAGGCTTTGAACTAAAACAAAAACAAAGAAATCTGAAATCACTAAAACCATTCTGGTTAATTTTTCCATTGTTTCGACAATCACCAGTTTTGTTTTTGTTGAAGTAAACACTAAACGTTATCTCTGAGCTGGATGTGGAAAAACCCTGTTGGTGATGACCGACCTCACTGTTGTCCTGATTCACACGACTCCTGTCACCTCTTGCCATGTCTCAGTCCTAAAAATTCTCCTTGGATCCACTGTAGATCACTTCCTTACTGTGTTTACTTTGTCTAAGCTAAGCTAACTGTAGCTACTAGTTACAACAAAAAGTATATCAAGCAGCAGTTTGGGGTTACTCTGGTAATTATCTGCCGCTCATATTTTTTACGCATTGCTCTTTTAAATGGAGTGTGTAAATGTAATTCAAAAATGAACAAAATAGAATGGTATTAAAATATAATATAATATATATATATATTGTAACCCCTCTGAGTTGACATATGACTTAAAAATAGTGGACTAGCATTCGCGTGTGCTGTGTGAATCTTACACTGACACCTGAGGAGTGTTGATATTCAGGCTGGGTCAGGATACCCAGCAGCTGCCTGGGAGGTGTAATAGGTTGTCTTCCAGAGCACAGACAGGAAATGAACCCTGGTATCAAGCTTGAATCAGCTACATCTGGACTCAATTATTCATCCTGGTTGTTTTTGGCTGGTGATAAATGATTTAGTCACAGTGCTGACACCATTTCCCAAGTATAAATATATCTATATAGGCTATGATATAGCTTATAAAAAAAGTAGAGAGGAGAGGATCCGTAGTTGAGGAGGATGGTAAAGTTATTCACCTACAACTGAGAGGAGCACTGTGTAACTATAAAGAGAAATGTGATTGTTTTGTTATTATTTAAGGAACAGCATACCTTATCAAATATTTGCATGGTTGCATCATTGTCTCTAAGCATTTTTCGTTGCTTTATTTGTCCCTTAACTGTGTTTTCTCTATTATGATTAACTGTGTTTTCTTATACAATAAATTTACTCCATGTCTTCTATAATTTCAAAACAAAGCAAACACATTATTATCCTTATCTTGACACAATGATCTGATATTAAAGCTGATTCCAGTATTTTGTTGCACTTGCTCACAGGGCGGAGAAGAGCAAAAACATTCAAATATCTTTCCAGTCCAAATCAAACACTGGCATTTCTAGTGGAGGAGAAAGTTTAATAGCTCCTTGGAGGTTATGAACTGTTGACAGTTAATAAGTCAGAAAATTTCCCCTTAAAGAGAATGCTAGATTCCATCTGCAGGGCACCCGGTACAAAGAACCGGAAACTAAATATCTCGCAATGGAAGTGGGCTGGAATCTCTCCGTGGCGGCTCATGGAGAGTCTCTAGAGCATGTCCCTCAAAGTTTCCTGATTTCTAGAGGCATGGAGGGAAAATGACCACATTACTGAGCAATTTTCCCTTAAAGTACACTGACTTTTTTCATTTCTGAAGAATATAGGGCCTTGAGATTAGGAGACAGCATATGCAGGGAGTTGAACTTTGTGATTACACCTCATATTATTGTACTTGTCATCTATTTTCTTTGGCCCATGGGATGTTTGCCATGGTAACAGCACACAGCAGGCTGTCAGGGCTGACCCATGCTGTCCTCTGCATTTCGCAGCCTGGATGTGATGAAGGGAAGTCTCTGCCCATGATCCCTAACCCCTGATGAGGAGGGTTCTCAGTTTCAGCTCCAGGTCCTTCATGGGCCTCATATCCCTCTCTGCTCCTTTACCCCCACCCACCTTCAACCACAAAGGGCATCCCTTCCTTGAATAAGCAGCTATTTCTTGAGCCAAACTATGCCAGATTAACTGAACTTTCCCTTCTGCCCTCTAAAAGAAAACAAGCTCAAGTTGTCAAAGTTCAATTGTGTCAGTACTTCCATGTTTTGGGGAATATACTTATTCATTTTCTTACCAACAGTTGAGAATTTTGAAGCAGCTCTTGGCTCTGTATGATAAATATGACACTATGGTCAGCCAGTTAAGATAGCTGAGCACAAAGACAGAGGAAAACAGATAGCCTAGATAAATAGAATAAAAATGTCCCCCCATAACTCCAAAGAGTTACAGCCAAGAAATAAACCAGCACATCATCTGCATAAAACTACAACATGTTGTTTTCAGTCTTCAGAAAAAGTAACCCAGACTGCAGTGTTTCCCTAAACATCATTATGTGCTAAGCGAATAAACATAACCATCAAAGAAATCAATATAAATATTAGCAGAAGCATAACTTCAACAATTCGCAATTTTAGACAATTTTTTAGCTGATGCCATGAACCCGGTTGCTTAAGTAACATATTGGCATTGTGCGTAACTACAAACCTTGGATATGAATCTATTCCTTTCATATGTACCATTTCTTGGATACATATCACAGTGAAATGGTTCAGATGTCATATACATAAACTATCTCATCAGGACGTGGAGGAGATGTTGGTGTCCTGACACGAATTGACAAAGGTGCCGAACAGCAGCTCACTGTTTAAGACTAGTGTTTTTTTTTTTTTATTTTGCACCACTGTATGACGAAAGGCAAAAGATTAGAAAAATAACAGTGAAAGTAAAAGGTGCAAGGTAGCGGGAGAAAGCCCAAGAAAGGTCTCAAACAAGGCCTCTACTTTACATATTTTCTCTTACCCTAACCTAACTAATGGTATTTGTGCATTTACAGAACAAACCAACCACTGTGTTGTTACGACTGAAAATCTAAAACTGAAACTGAAAGAAACCGAACAAGAACTTAAGAAATCTTCAGCATCTTTGTGAGTTACAGAAATGTACAGTAGCAACATTTGTTCTGGTGACTGGGTTGCATAACAACATTTCCTAATGATGTTGGTAGAAAATAATATGTAAAATAACTGTCTCGTTTGGCAGCTTAGTCAAGACTCCTTTGGTAACTTTTGAAAGCAGCAGGTATCCCTTTAGCATCTGTAAGTGACACCTGGGGGCTTTCAAGTACTTTCAATGTAAACCCAGCAATGGGAATATTGATATATATTGTATTGGTAGAGTATAGTGGTTGATCACACATTGAACCATGAGACAATGTTCACTTTCAGCAAAAGAAAAACTCCACCATCTTAATCTCAATATAACCAAGAAGTTTTGTTTTCTGAATCTAATGAAACTGTGAACATCTCACAAGGTTAACCGTTATAAAGATTTACTAGTAGGAAGATTTTGAGCATTGCTAAATGGCTACCCAGTGCAAAGGGGGGGCCTGACTACATGTCAGTATATGATGAGCTGAGACAGAGAAAGTATTGACATACATGTAATTACTTGGAGACAAAAGTTTGCTTTAAAGGCACTAGCAGGTGGATTTTGTTACCCTCAGTCAGAGCCAGGCTCGCTGATTCCTCTTGTTTCCAGTCTTTATGCAAAGTTAAGCTAATCATCTCCTTTCTCTTGTTACATATCAAATAGTGGGATGTGAGAGATTTTCTTCTCTAATTCTCTGCAAGAAAGCCAATAAGCCTGTTACCTAAAATGTTGAGCTCTTCCTTTAATAGTGCCCACTAGACAGCATGACAAACCGATTTTATTTCTGGAGCAGAGTTTTTCCATCTTTCAGTCTAGAGTTGTGCTGCTAAGGCTATAATTGTGCTGTCCATGCTGCTTTGACAGGTGTCCTTGTCTTATACCGTGACACTGGTTTTGACAAGCTGACCGAGCACTCAGGCTTCACGCTGATGATGAAGTACAGCTTTAGGTTGGAGAGTGAAAATCAACAGGAGCACAGAGCTGCTCACACAGCTTTACCTGAGAGCAAAACTTACTATGCTTTGGCTGAGTCCTCTTAACATCTAGGACATTCTTATGCCGGAATATTCAGAATCGAAAAGTTGTGCTCTTATGTCCTGTGGGGTTGAAAGAAGAAAATCTATTTACAAAAGCATGAAAATATTTTATCACTAGCAGCAGGGGCAGGAGTGTTTTAATGACCTGATCCACAGGCCTCTGGCTGGCTGCAGGCTTTCTCAAACTGCAAAGAGCCCACTGGTCCGCCTGCCAACCCTTGGGGCAGCACTGAGATGAAACAGATAAGATAATTGTCTCTAATGAAATCCAGATCTCTATGTCTGCCTGAACCAGAACTAGCTGGACCCTTTTTCTCCCTTTTCTCCCTTTTTTCTGAAACGGGTGTTCCATATTGATCTTGAATTTGAAGAGAGACCGTGGAAGTCGGTCCTTAATTCAAACCAGAGCTTGTGCACTGGCCCTGAGTGGAGCTTTGATACCGTTTGAAGTTCTGCAAGCGAACATGGCACCGTCAGCCTGCTGGACCCTGTTGTCATGACAACCCTAATTATCTAACTTTATGGCCTAGTTTTTACACAGGAAGGGAACCATTATGTTCTTTGGGCATTTGCATCTCTCTGGGGCAAGTGTTAAAGGTCAGGGAATGAACCAAAATAACACATAATATGAATGCAAAGGAGGCAAACTTACGCTTGTGTGAGAAAAGGTGACTCACTGCAGCACAGTCGATACTTTGACAAGCGTTTCTATTATGAAACATTTCTAGAATTACTCACTAAAACACATGTTCCCAAGGACGGTTGAAAGTCCAGATTCTGCAGTATTTAGTCAAAGTTACAGTAAAGAATCTCTTTATGTTGGATGTTTTTCCATTGTCTCACTGACTTTTTAGTACCCTGTCACTACATTTTTCTGTCAAACTTTCAAACTCTGCCTCCCCCAAACCTCTTTACAGGAAAGTGCGTGTATTGTGTAATCATCCCCTGATTCAGAGAATCATTTTATTAATACTTAAGAGTTATGTCCCAAAAAACACAGCAGTCTAAACACAATACATTATTCATTCTTATAATGTGATAATACTCCTGCGATACAAAGCAAACATAGTGCTGTTTTTCCTGATGGGTTTCCAGTTGTGTTCAGACGCCGTCCGTGGAAAGTTAATGTGCCACGTGTATTTCTTTGCTCTTGGATAGTGTACGCCGGTGAGAGACTACTTGGTTCAAAAACAGCAGAACATGGCCAAGACTAAACTGCTGCTTTCACACGGTGGATGCTGCCGTTCTGACATCTTGTTTATATATTTTAAAAAGGGAAAGTGAAGCGCTGCCAATCAGCTGCACCAAAGTAGGTCGTTCAAATGATAAACAAGGATCTGATTCATTGCATCACTGATTTTATTTCCCCTTTTGTATCCTTTTGGATAAAAACAAAAGAAACATATGCCAACAATGCACAACATCCATTTCCAAAGGGATTTTATACAATCGTGCAGCAATGTTGCAGGAGTAAAGGGAAACTTTTAAACAAATTTTCAACACTTGGAGCAAAATCAAAGGAATCTATTCAGTTTATGTGTCTATGATCACTTGAACTAATGGGCATTTATCCTATGATACAAGTGAAAATAATAGCTTCCTTTGTGATAGAGTGAACTTAATGTGGATGCATTCTTTAAAAATCCAAAAACTGATGGTTCTTGTTTCATATAGTACTTGTCCAGTTTCTGTCTTTTACTATAGTAAAACTGCATTCTATGACAGTAGTGAATGAGTTTCCAAATGTGCAACATATGGGGTGAAACCTTTACGTATAAAATATTAAGCAATAAAGATTGGTTAACAGAGATTAAAAGTCATCACAGATCTTATCAGACTGAACAGCGTGTCTGAATGAAAAACCTCAAGTGGTGTCCCTCTGCCAGGGGTCATAGAGAGCTGCGCATCAAAGGGAGAGCCAGAGGTTGACCAAACACACTGTTCTCCCACTGCCCTGATGTAAAGCTATCTGCCAAACACCAGTGGTCCTCTTTGAACTTGATTTAGCACTCAGGTCACAAACAGCCACTCCTCTGTTGTGGAGGACGAAGGCAGCATACTGATGGCATGCAGATAAGACGAGGTTTCTGTTGTCTTACATGGAGATTATCTGTTGGTCTCTAAGACAGATTTCACTGTGAGAACAATTTATTCTTAATAACTGCTCACTGATGCAAAACTTGCCGTTTGTTTACACTTGTCTATGTTTACACGTGTGTTAAGCATTTCAAATTTTTACAAATACAGACACTATTGACACTGTTTTTAGTTATAATACTGTATTAAACTAAAAAAAAACCTAATAGTTTTTTAAAAGTAATGTACATTTGCCTTAAAATGACCTCATAACAACAATGTCAGACTTCTTAAATCAGTCATTTGTTTCTTTCTTATGTCATTACTCAGCATATCAATGCCTCAGTACCACTGTACACATTATCAGAGAAATTCATCCTATTCTGTTTTTAAGTATTAGCATTAAAGTATTTGTATTGACTAAACAAATCTAAGCATGTCGTATATCAAAAAGAGCAAACAAACTTCATATTGTCTCTTCGGTTCTTGATGTCATGATCTTGTCATCCGACCAGGTGGCTCATCTGTTGAGTGACTGAAGGATCCTGACGTTACGAGTGAAGAGTCAGATTCCTTCGCCGATGCTCCTGCTGGGATGTGAGGAGATGCAAGATGAGTCGCAACTTACATAGAACATAAAGCCACATGAGATGTTAAAGCAACATACCGAAAATTATCCTGTTAACTACTTAGTCACATTATTTCCTCATATTATGAGGAAATTAAATTCCAAATCACTCTGTATTCTGCACATCTAAGCTCCTTGTCCAAAATGCATATTTAATTCAGTTTATTCTCCATAATCAGTTCAACCATGAAGTTTCTTTTTTTTTGCCAGATCTACAAGAATTGACTTTACAAATCAGATGTTAGTAAATTTTTGTGTCATGACAGTTTTTAAAAAAGCCTCTTCAGTGTAAACACAATCCTCTGGATGCTGCTACGTAATTGAGGAGGCAAACTCCTTCACAGCCAAAGTCCTTTGATTAAGTTCAGTTTTGGCATGGTGTCATATGACCATCAACTCCGACCTTTTTAATGGGATTCTGTGACTGCAGTGGGACTTACTTAGTTTAATTAAGGCTTTATACAAAATAATAATTCTTCACTTTTGTGCCTTTTTTGATTTTTAAAGTGTTATCAAATATAGCATCCATTGGAAATTCTGAAGAGTTTATTTATTGTGTATGTTTCTTTTAATCCTACTAAAAAGACTAAACACCACAGTCTTTATCGAAACGGTTTTTTTGCAGTGACAGTCAGTTAAATATTCTCTGTATCCACATTACACTCCTGCCTGCAAAGAATTCACAAAATTGGATAAAAATTAGGAATTTAAAATGGTTCAGAGGGAATAAGGAAATCTTTGTACCTCAAGGTAACAACACAACAATTATCTGTTTGACATTAAAGTCCTGGTATTCAGGGTTGGTGGGACCAGTGGGCCAGCAGGTTAATGAAGGCAATGGGATTAATACCCAGGGAGTGAAGCACCCTCAGGGACAGAAGCAGGGTTGCTGCATCATTAAAGCCCTATTAACCCTCAAGCAGTACACAAGGACTGCATGTTTCACTCAGCGCCTCAGTAAGGGACAAATTGTGCTCTGCCTCTTCTTACATTCAGGAGGAAGTTACTTTGAACGCATAGAGATTTTTAATAGCAAAGATAACAGGGTCCACACAACACACATGTTTACTGTGAGAAAAGGATGTTGAATTTATTATAATTTAAAAAGTTTTAACTTTATACTGCATGTTGGCACTAAGGGAAATGATTTATGTGCTTTTTAAGCTTTTCTTGATGTGTGGCTCACTTCCTGAAATGAGTACAGCTCTCATCAACCAGTTTACATTCTATAGTGAGGTATTCTTTTCCTCTCTCCACTCAGAAAATAATCCTTTGTATGTCATGCTCAAACTGGGCTACAGTTATATATATTTACATACTCCATCTTGATTGAACATAAACAGGAGTGTTTGAAATCACTGCGTTGGACTGCGACTGCC
>JAQLOL010000025.1:13211825-13223891 GCA_029783665.1 Naso thynnoides | reverse complement strand
ACCTGATAGGCTATGAATTATGGTCCACATGACGCATGCATGCAAGCTATTTCATTTCATATATCTTTTGCATTCGTCAGTGTATTTTATTGAATTTTCGGCCCACTCTTTGTAAATAAATTACATGAACACACAAAAGAAGCAAGCCAAAGACAAACACTTTCATCGTCATTCTGTTTAATGCAAAAAAAATGTACAAACATTTACAAAAAAACGATAATAAAAAATAGGAATGTATTTGTATTTCAGACACAGGATTTATTCCTCAATGTAACACGTTTCACCAATAAATAAATAAATGTATTCTGAAAATATTTTTTATGTTTTTGCACAGGTTAGATCCACACAGTCTGCCTAGAATGTGAGCTACACCACCAGTTGACAGTCTCACACCAAACACTGGGACAACTGCTTCAATAATGCACTTTGACCTCCACAGAAATAACCCCAGAGGCATGCATTAAACATTTTTAATTCCACTTCCTAGAATGAAAACACGTGATATTTTCAACATTCGTCGTCAACAACATGAAAACACACCAGAGTGGGGGTGTATGGCGCTCACACACGGCTGCATGTCCCATATCGGGCCTTTGCAAAGAATGATCCCCCATGCAGAGCTTCTGTCGTCTTTGGTTTAAATAGAGTGATCCCATGTATCCAGCATTGGACTCCAGATTTGTCCCGTCAGAATGTGATAAGTAGAGTCAGCAGTCACCTGTAAGACAAGATTAATTATCACTAAAACTGTGCAGGGAATTCTGGGCCATGCACAATAACGCTGTCTCAGATTACATCACAGCCATTAAAAACAATAAAACACTTATAGTGCCCCCCCCAAGCAGTTTACCGCATGGACTAGCTTTTACATTTTAGCTGAAAATCAAGCGTACCATTTAGGGCATTAATTTCTCCAGACGCTAGTGAGATGTTGACATGGACCAAGCGCCCTCCATCCTCCATACAGAGAAGGCGTAGCTCAGCCTCTCATGAGCCACATAACTACAACTTGCCATTTTGGAGTCCAGCTCGTCGCTCTGCAGCACCTGGCAGAGGAAGTCGATGTATCTTGCTGCAAGTTTGAGGGTCTGTATTTTGCTGAGTTTGTCCGAGGGCAAAGTGGGGATAATTTTCCGCAAGGCTGCGAACGCCTCGTTCAGAGACTGGGTCCTCTGTCGCTCGCGGACGTTGGCCATGACCCGCTGCGACTGGAGCTCCTCGAAAGACTGGGGGCTGCTGCTGCTGGACTTCTTCCCTCTTTTCCCAGGGGTCGGGCTATCTGAGTCCTCCCCGTTTTTCCTGCTCGGTCTCCTCTTCCTCCCACATCTCTTCGGCTGCCTGTCCAGCTCCCCCTCGCTGTTGCTCAGGCTGTCCACAGGAGAGACAGGGGAGCTGCCCGACTCTTCCCCCATATTTTCCTCAGACATCTCCACTTGGGTAGATGACGGTCAGAAAGTGTCCCAAAAAAATTATTTCCCTCTCATGAAGTCACGGAACTAGTCCACCTGTAGGTCTGAGTGGCTTTGAAGACACCAAAGTATCCATAGATGAGTTCCTGGGAGGACAAGCCTTTTCCGATACTTGAGAAACTTAAGCTGTTCTTATAGGCTGCATGGCGTAAACTTTTTGAGGAGGGACGTGATTGGCTAAGAGGATGAATTACGTGATGGGAGGGGGTGGGAGCATCCGAGGAACTATCAGAAATGCTACAAAGTCAGAGTTGGAAAAGATAACTGGGTAACGCTTAAGTGTCATACCACTACACCACTATTACAAAACAACCAGAATATAATAGCTTAATTATCATTATGACTCCACTGCGAGTTTTATTTGACTTAATAATTAATCTCTTTTATGTAACGTAAGGGGGGATCGAATATAAACCGCCTCATTCTGCTGGTAAAAAGAGATTTGAAACGAAATCACGATCAAAAACTGTCAAATTTGATCTAAATTCACCAATTTTAGAGTAATTGCCCTTCTTGCAGGTTTGAGTGTAAACAATGCATATTTTTATCCCTCTTTGAATCCATCAGCATCCCAAGTGAATGCGTATTTTCCCTCCATTCTGCTGCTGCTATGTTTGCTATATTCTCCAGTAACTGCATGACCTGACACTTCTTTTTTCAAATCAAGCAGTATTATGCAACCCTGGCACATCTCTGTGGGCCTAAGCCTCATGGATTTTGAATTTATGTTTCCATCTAGTCTTACTTAAATCAAGTGAGATCAAAGGACTTTCATATAGGCAACATATGATCCCAATCTTACTTTTTTGACATGCAGCCAGTACTGCAGATTTTCAAACTTTTCCTTGGAGGACTGCTTCATGCTCTAATTATATCCCCCACAAGAGGGCATGTTTTTTGTGTACTGCAATACAGAACAAAATACATGTAAAATGGCGGAAATTATATTTACATTGCTTGGTTCATCTGAAAACAATAGAAGAAGTTATTATTCCCCTCTGGCCCTATAGTCAGAGATGAGGAGGGGGCAGCTCTGTGTTTAAGACCTTCTGGCATTTACTAGGTGGGCGATACAATATCCATCTTGTTTAGTGGAGGATTACTTTGTTTAGGTTTAGAAGGCTGTGGTCCACAGGAGCAGCATCTGGTTCAGGAAACAGGGGGGCAGTCAGGGTCAGAGGTCATAACACCAGCTAACATCCATTTACGTCCCCGTGCGGGCCTGAGAGTAAAGTATTGTTCCAGGGCAAACACAGGCTTGTTTAAGTGTTTCTTTTTAGATGAAACTCTTTAACTTTAGAATTTGTTTTATTTTACTTATTTTACATTCAATTGCTCAAAAATGGACACTCATTGATTTATATCATTCTGTAGCCAAGGAAATGCGAAGTTTCATAGCTACAAGTTTGGAAGCTGCATGTACTAGATGAAGAAACTGACTGAAAAACATGTGAAAGAGCAGCAGAGGCCTCCTCAGGTGATTGTACCTGTCCAGTGGCCCTGTCCATGGTGCTGAATAGAGCGCACACCACTCTCTGCCTGCTGTACTTCACAAGCAAGCAGGCAAGACTCCATTCACCTTGTCTGCATCTTTCTGCACCTTTTTTCCTGCTTTATCTCATAACAAAAATGGCAACAAGTGAGCATGGGCAACTATTACACCTGATCTTAACAGCTTGCTTTGCTGTTTAATGATAACCTGATAACATATTTCATGCAGTGTGTAAGCACACTGCATATAAAATATTTAATTAGGCCTACAGCTCATATAGTGATGAAAAGTAGCTGAGATCATTACACAAGAACTGTGTGTAAGGAGAAATTTGAGGTAGGCCTAATTGTGCTGTAGGTTACTTTGTTTGAGTATTAAATTGTATTGCTTTGTGAAGCTTTTTACATAGTAGAAAAATGTGTAATTTTTGATTATGTACTTTAATGTTAAGTGTAGTTACGGAACATTTTTAGATTAAGATTATTCATACACAACATATGATCGGTTTATAAAAAGTGTAGTGTTGTACCGCCTACATATTAACTGACAGGCGTCATTATGAGTAATTAGCACTTTTACTTTTGGTATTTGAGCATACTAGAGGACTCTATCAAAAAAATAACCACAGAAGGGGTAGTTTGGTGATGCAGTGAGGTATTGTGGGATCATGGGATTTTTTTTATTTCATCATAAAAAAAAGCCTCCATTGTAGAAGAAAATCTATCTGACTGACTCAGGCAGAAACTTTTACAGACAAGGTGATTTGTCAAAGTTTTATGCACATTAAGTTTAGTTACGTTTGCCAACCTTCTCCCACATTCTTTGACTGGTGATACCCCGGAAGTTAGAAATACCCAACAAAATGTAATGCACCTTGAAATAAATTGGATATTTTTGTCTATATTTGAACATTTAGGTAATGTCAGTACCCAACTCAATGAAATATATTACAAAGATATAAATGTCTTTAGACATTTTGATGACAAAATGTTACATATTGTAAGTTAAAGTCACATTTTGAAATTAGTATTTTAACAGTCTGGTGTTACACTGATATGGATACTTTCTTTATCGCTGTTTTCACAATAAACAGCTGAGAATGAATTATGGGAAATCATGTGCACCAAATGTCTGTTGTTTCCCCTAAAAATTTTAATAGAGGAGAAGTAGAAGCTTGTTGGCTTCCTTCCTTAGCTGCATATATAAACTAAGCTTTATAATTTTATGTCTTTTATCATGATGTTTAAATTTAGCAATTAAAAACAATAAAAACAGCACAATTTGAACTTATGTTGTTGTAATTGTCTGTCCAGTGTCTTAGGCTCCGAGCCCATAAGATCACAACAGCATCCCCTATTTAAAAATAATAATAATAAAGCAAAAGTCAGTATTAACACCCACTCTACATGACCATTTCTTGGCAGGTTGCTCTGTGGAGTTCAGCTCTTTGCTGCTGAAGTGACTCTGAGAAAACACAGCTGCTTCTCTGGAATATGATGTCATCACAGGACAACTCTCTCAGTGTTGATCTTTAATAAAGACAAAACCTTCATCAGTCCATTACAGACTGTCAGGGTCTGACAATTACAAGCACAAAAAGAGGAGATAAACAGCGCTGACCGTTTTTTGGTGCGATTTTGTATATGCTGCTGCCCACTCAACCCTACTTATAATAGATGAAGAAAACCTTTGTCCTTATCAATGAGCAGTGAGTGGGTGTTATGATAAAGTCAAGTGTATATTACTGACTCATGCAACTTGACACGCCAGTCATGAGTGACCCCATAGTGTCATTAACCAACCCCTCCCCGAGGTCACATCAAGGCAGACACAACTCAGGCTCTCACTCACTAAGTCCTGAGCCAGAGCCAGATCCACAGAGACCTGTCTATTTTCTCTGCTTGAGCCCTGGAAAGCAGTGTTTCTCTATCAGCCTACTCATATCTATTGAAATAACAAACCACAGTCCTCCACATGTACAAGGCTCCCACAATTGACAGTGATATTCATGTTCACTCCATTAAAGTTTAACCGCAATGAGTTGGGTGCCAGCCCGCCAAGATGGATCAAGTGCACGGGATGAGAAAAGACAGGGGTGCGTTCTTCAAAGAGCAGCCCCAGATAGCCTCTAATCAACCCTCGGGACTAACAAGGTCAAACAGCAGAGGTGGATGACAGCATTTTTCCTCAGCAATAGTCTCAAAATGTCCCATTCTGCAGAGAAATCCAGACATCATATCAAGGGATTTGTGATAACAGCAGTCCAGTGGTGGTGAGAGAGGATCTGCGGTGTTGAACTGGGAGGTGAGGATGAAAACAGGCTCTTTATAAGCTGTCTGGACATGTAGGAGCCAGGACTCCTGAAGTTAGCTGTAAAAGAAAGCCTTTGAAAGCGGGGTGCTTTGATGTAGTGCGTTCTAATCGTGCTTCCAGTTGGTATTCCTGCAGCAGAGCACAATTTAACCTTGTCAGAGAATACTAGGGAAAGCCTACCCGTTCCTGGAATCCTATCTCATAAACTGAATTGATTTTTCTGGGGAGCAAAATGCTGATGCATGCAGATGAGTGTAAAAGATGTTCTGTTAAATCTGTTCATCTTGTCCTGATGACTTTGTGGGATTTCAGACGGCTCTACCGCACAATGACACCTTATTAGCCACTAGGAACCAACAAACCTCCAGTATGTTTTCACAGCTTGGGAGCTCGGGGTGATGTGGGGTCTTTGGAAGAACTGGCATCCCAGCAGTATAATCACACACACACCCACACACACAAACACACAAACACACACACACAAAACAAACACAGGCCTTCCTCCAAGTGTTTGACATAAAGTGTTTCACTGGTCTAACTTCACCCACAAAACAACCCCAACAAAAGTTTAGAGAATCATCCAGTCCTCCATTTGACTCACATGACCTCACTTCCTGTCAGTGACGACTGTAAGATGATCATCAGCTCACATATTTTATACCCTTGCCACTGCTAAAACATAAATGTCAAGACTTGTGAGCCATGCCTTCTGCTGCCTATAAAGCTTGCTGCCACCCAGCAGACCACACACATACAATTGCACAGACATTCACACACACACTGAGCCAGGCTGCTGCAGCACGGAGACCATTGCACTGACCCATGCAATGAAAATATCTGTTCTCAGAGTTACAGTAGCTTTACCATTTTCTGGCCACACTATAGGTGCTTGACAGGTGTTAGTGAGAGTTTAGAGATACCGTGATTGTGGGTGGCTCACAAGGAAGTTGGTTGTTAGTCTCTGTTGCCAAAGTGAGCGGTACAGGCTACCAGTTAAAGCTGGAGTCAGTAGGCTAACTCTGGGGTAAGCATCAATAACCTTTTGTGTTATATTTCAAAAAGTGTCATAATACCCATAGACAGCTATTAGTGAGTGAAATGGTCTGAGAGTATTGTGAGATCTGTGTTTTCCCATCATGCCTCTGTAATCAGGATTGGTAAAAATCCTATCGCTCCCATTCTATTTGCCTAATGAGTGATGCTCTCTGTGCTCTCTGTCTTGATTGGCCGTTGTACTCTGTTTCTTAGTGACAGGTGACAATAGTGCAAGCTGATTAACTGTTGGTGCCTTATGCTCTGTCTCACCTCTGCCGAAAACACACAGTGTCTGCAAGCAACACCGTAAGTCGCTCAAGCCCGAGCTGAGACGAACCAGTTTACTCTGTGGCAACTTTCCCTACAACTGTTTTGTCTTGGTTCAAATTGGACTTAAAAGAGGAAATGACAACAAACAAAATAAACGGCAGCTGGAGCAAATGGCTGCAGTGGAGTTGCTTCTCAACAAGCCTCATGCTACAACTAACATTATCTTATTAGCAAAAATTACCAACTGCAGCTTTAATTTAGCACACATGCTGAAAGACTATTACACATCAGTCTGGCAATGAGTCCTACTATCATGAGTCATT
This sequence comes from Naso thynnoides, assembly GCA_029783665.1. Lineage (NCBI taxonomy): Eukaryota > Metazoa > Chordata > Actinopteri > Acanthuriformes > Acanthuridae > Naso > Naso thynnoides. The sequence goes on along the minus strand of JAQLOL010000025.1, from coordinate 13,216,989 downwards.
ATCATCATGATAAATTAAATTAGACCTCTCTAAAAAAAAGAAAATTCAGTCATTATTTACTCACCGTAATGCCCAGGGAAGGTTGGGTGAAGTCTTTTAGTCATCAAAACACTGCTGGAGTTTCACAGGAAAAAAGTGCTGTACTAATCTTACAAAACACTGAAATGAATAGTGAAAATTTTCCTAAACTTAAAAAAATACCCAATAAAACCTGAAAATTCCTCCATTCAGCTCCTCCAAAGTAATTAAAGTGTGAAACTTCGAAATGCCAATGTTTTAAGCATCACCGTGTACTGTTGTCTGTAGCTCTTGAGACTGGAGCTACAGGCATGCACACGCTTGCACACTTTGTGAAGCTGGCCCTGCGTGGCCAGATGAGACCAACAAGAGCTTGTGGTGTCTGCAGATGTGTGTTGACATGCTCATCAGAAAGCTTCCCTCACCCTCAAAAGAGAGAGAGTTCTGCTGACAGACTTGTTGGACTTTACATTTTCAGTCTTTTTTTTGTGATCCAACTGTTGTAGCCTGAGCTTCAGACCATGTGTGCACTCGTGCACATGAATCTGAATGCGGCTCCCATGTCAGGCAACAGTGCACATGAGCCTGTAGCTTCTGACATGTTTCCAAAAAACACTTGGCATGTCAAGGCTTCGGAGCACTTGGATTACTTTGGATGAGCTGTATGGAGGCATTTTCAGTGTTTTTATTTATTTATTTATTTTTATTTTTTTAACATTTTGAAAAGTGGCCACCATTTACTGCTGTTGTTTGTTAGATTAGCTTACAGCAACACCATTTTTGTTGACACTCCAGCAGTGTTTTGTAGATTAAAAGACTTCACCAGACCTTCATCTGCATGAGGGTGAGTAGATAATGACTGAATTTTGCTCTTTGGGTAACTATCAATATGACCTGATTGTTTCTGTGCTATTTGGTTATTTGTTATATTTTGTGCACCCAATTTAATATCAATGAGGGTAGGCTAAACAGATTTCTGCAACATTTCAGTAGACAGTTTATTTAGGTGTAGCTATTTGTGTAATAAAGAAGTCTGCAGGTATTAAAAGAAAGAATCTGCTGAAACCAAATTAAAATGAAAGATGGTAGCTATTGCTGCAAAGGCTACACACAATGCTGCCAGTGGACAGTTTTAAAGATTCAAAATACAAGATTCAAGAACAATTTATTGTCATTTTTGCATTTCAAAACAAAATTCTGATTTAACTCATTGCTGCTGCTACAAAGAAGAGTGTTGAGTGTACAGCTATGTAATCAAACTTCTCACGGCCTGGGAGAAGAAGCTGCTCCGGAGTCTTGTGGTACAGCAGCAGATACTTCTGTATCGTCTTCCAGATGACAGCAGTGTGAACAGACTGTGGCTGGGGGTCATTACTTAAAGGGTCAATTCACTCAAATCAATGCAAATAGTTTTGGTTTTATGTAAAGTGTGAGGTTTCTCTTTTTGTAAATCCTGACATCATAAACAACATAAATTTTTTGTGGTGCTCATAAAATGAAAAATAACATTCTCTTAGCTCTACAGCTGCACGTCTTTCCAGAAACAATGCCTCAGTGACTAATCTGCAGACCTTGCTTTCAACTGTTTTTATTGGAATTATTTTCTGCTGATGAAATAGTCCCAATGAAATGTACACTGAAATATAAAACAGGATGCAAATCCTACACAGTTAATCCAGCGTGGACTTAAATGGCCTCGAATAAAAGCTGAATGTTGGCACCTCAATGCCAGAGTTACTGCTTTTCAATTTCAGAGGTGAGCCTCTACAGCAACAACTGAGCCACTTTCCTGATGCTTTATGACTCCACATGCAGAAGATAAGCTGGCCCTGTAATTGAATGTGTTAATGATTGCATAAAAGCAATGATAATAAAATCCCATGCTTCCAAATAAACCATGCAATAACGACCTTCACCCAAAGTATAGCAACACCAGCAAAAACATGCAAAACTGTCAGGTCAGTTGTGACATCTGTGGAACATACTTTTCATAAGGGCATGCACAAAAGTGCTTTGCAGGTGCATGCTGGGAAAGATCACAAAGGGAGAAAAAAAATGAATTGTTCCTGTGCACTGCTGTCATGTTCCCACTAGCAACTTCTTCTTTTTCTGTTTCACATTTTGAGCAAAACTGACAAGATGACTTGGCGAAGACCACCTTGCTGGAATGTCATCACTCATGCTTCCGATGTAAAATAATACGGAAAAAAAGCTAACTGTTGGGAATGAAACAGCCGTGTCTTTATCTTTATCTGTGGCTTGAAGCCCAGCGAAAAAACTCTGACAGAGCACATGCTGGAACAGGCCGTGTCACACAGGCTTATGTGAGTGACGAGCGTAATGTCCAGCGTGGTTCTCACTCAAACCACAAGTGCTGCGTGGAGTCCTACCACAGTCCCTGTTAATAAGGGCTCTGTGAGGAGAGGGGAGGTCAAACAGAGTGCTCCAGCTGCACAGTAGGATGAATAGTGTGCATGAGGATGATGGGCAGAGGTGTGGGGGCTGGTGGCGGGATGTGTGGACCTGGGGAATGATCAGGAGAGAGGAGGGTCTCCCATCCTTCGCCAAACAAAACACAGTAGGAGTGTAGAGGATCATATGGGCTGCTTATCATACAGACAGACAGACAGACAGACAGACAGACATCCAGGTAAATAGATAGATAGATAGATAGATAGATAGATAGATAGATAGATAGATAGATAGATAGATAGATAGTTTATGATTTAGCTATCCCACAATCCCCTCTCTCAGAGTCTATTTATGTAGCCCTCAGGTCTACAAGCACACAGCACAATAAATTCAAAGACAACCTTTGCAGGCAGTCAATTCTAAATTATGTGAGGTAGTAACGACACTAACTCTCCTCTGAACTGCAGCTGTGTTCCCATCTCCCCCAGATTTCTGCTCACCTCTGCTCCTCCCTGAGTGTCAGTTAGAGGCGACCTCCTCCTCCTCCTCCTCCCTCAGTCAGACCAATCTGTCAGGACACAATAGGCTACCTCTCCAGCTATGTTGTTTTTGGAACGGAAACCCTTCAGCGCTGCTTGTTCTCCCTCTAGGTTGACAGAAATTAGCCAAGAAGACACTTTGAGGGATTCCTCTACCTGCTCTTGATTGACTGTATATTTTATTTATTTTTTTGGTCTCTCTCAGGGTGTTGTTTACCTTTACTCATTAATGTGGAAGTTGTGTGATTGTGGCCACCCAATTGGGTGTCTCTTTAAGATGTAGAGTCACTTAGCTTGACTTGATTCTGGTTAATAAAGTGATTTCCTCTCCAGAATCATAAGCATAAGATCACTTCTCTGTCAGGATGGCCTGCAGAGCTGTCATGACAAAGTGAAGGTGGCTTGTCTGAGCTTTATTTACATAAGGGCTTAAATCTGTTAAAGACATTACTTGGTGCTGTGAAGTGGAGACTCCTGCAGCTTATGGCTGTTCTCTTCGTCTGCTGCAGGACATTCTTTAAGTAATGGCAGGTAACAGGAATGTGTCTGTATTACAAAAATAAGCAGCAGTGCTTGCGGTCTCTCAGATACATTTAAGAGGTTCTTACACTTTTCATGAGTATTCCCATTTCATATTTACTTTAGACCTATATGATGGTTGTAGTTACCAGTTACTTTTCAGATGAAGCCGTGACAGAAAATTAAAACAAAATATATTTCACTGTTAAAAATGAATCAGAGTTTCCAAGTCCTCTTCTGCTCCCTCATGAAAAAAACAGTGTCTGGTGGCACTTGTCATGTTTAAAACATCTGTGCCTTTATAGTGGATATGATTAACTTGTCAGTCACCCGTAAAGCTCTTTGCACTGCAATATGAAGTTTATATAAGTGTGACTGATTGATTAATGAGCTGTTAGCAGTTCCACCAAACTTGTTTCCCTTTTAACCTCTCAGTCCCAAAGAGGTTCAACTGTGCAATGTTTTACAAAAATGTAAAAAGGTAAAAAAAAGTTTCACAACTCCTAAACAAACAAACAAACAAACAAACAAACAAACAAACAAACAAACAAACAAACAAACACAACCAACCAACCAACCAACCAAACAAACAAACAAAGATTAACCTCTGAGGGGGCCCAAACCCTAGGTTGAGAACCACTGGAGTCAACCGTGTGAAAGTAGTTATTAAAACTAGCTTTACTTTCACCAACTACAAACATAAAAAGCTGCTCAAACACTGATGCATCAACTTCAACTAACAATCTAATAATGTAACACGTAATAATATACACAGCATCATTTGCAGAGAAACAAGAAGGCCACTTATGACAAAATGTGTTACCTTGAAGAAAAAGACAGATTTCTTTGAGTTTGAACATTGTTGGAAATATCTAGGATGATGTAAGTAAACAGGTCAACAAAATTAATAAAAAGATGTCGTCATTTTCACACATTTTTATGTGTAAATTTTACGCTTAAGTAAAAGAATTTATATAGCCTGCTTTTCCTACCACTCATATTCAGAGCAATAATTCATTCAGAAGCCAGCTGCATATATTAATATAGCACTTCTAATAAAAAAAGACCTGGGATTTTGAGGATGGACTGTGGTCTGTTAAAAGAGCTTGTGTTGAGAGGCTAAAACACTTTTAAAGATGAAAACAGTTTTCAAAGGCTCAGTAGCAAAGTGCTCATTTTTAAAGTGTTGTGCTGCAATCCTAAACATTCCCATGTCTCATTCCCAGTCCTCCATCTGGTTTTTAGATTATTGACGAACTGGGAGTGTCACGGTTGGTACATCAGACCTGTCAGCAGACATGCTCTTTGCACCTCCCCCACACCCTCATGGCACACCTGACAAAACTTCTTACTGCCAGATAGGATGTGATCACATCAACAAAAATAAACCTGTCCACTAAGAGGGGAAACTGGAGAAAGGCTTTGCCATCACTCAACTGACAGCAAAGCAATCTCACCACATCAGAGACTTTGTTGTGGTCTGAGGTGCAGATGCTTCCCTGGATGTTTATCAAGAATATTGGGGCTTATTTGTATCTTCTGGTTTTCCCCAATCTTTATCACAGTGCTCTGCCATGACGAAAGTGTGAGGCTGGTTGGTGGAAAAAGTGAGAGTTAGAGCAAAGTGAGGTGTCCAAGGATGTGGATGGTGATTAGTCACAAAGCTGCTCGAAATG
>JAQLOL010000025.1:13162712-13178126 GCA_029783665.1 Naso thynnoides | reverse complement strand
CATAATTTCATCGTGTACATGCAAAAAATTGACACAAATATGCATTTCCCCCCATTTTTAATCTGATTTTTGACTTTTATTTGTCATTTACCTTTTAATGCAGGACTTTTGAAGCAAAGAATACCATTGTTATTGGCTATAACCATTTTAGCAAACATGATCTCTCTGTTTGCTTTCTGTTATGTATGGTGACATCACCAAAAGTATTTTTGGATGTGGAGGAGTTGATTAATCCTGTGTGCACAAATACTGTTCTATGACAGCAGCGGTGCTGATGAGCTGTTGAAGAGAGCAGATTTATGGCATTTGGAGAAGGCTCATAAATTAACGCAGCAGTACCCACGATCCTCCCACACTCGCTACAGGAACTGTCCTGTTTAGTGTATGATTGCACAACAGCTGTTTTGCTCTATGTGCTGGCACCAACTAAATTACAGTGCAAAGCAATGCACTGGGAGGCCATGTTGGAAGAATGACACATTAATTGTTTTTGATAGTTTTAATTTTTGTGAGTGTGGGTCAGCATTAAAGTCACAAAAACATTATGACTCATTTACCAAAAAAGTAAAAATAATTCCGGGTTCAGACTACACAATATCAGCCCGATTATAGCACAGTCCAGCAGACAAAAAGTATCAGGTTGGGACAATTGATGTGTTTAATCCTTTTTAGTGTATCAGAGAGCAACACTTCAATGCTGCATAGACAGCCAATGCAAATTCTAGCATGTCACAATTTTTTTTTTTTTTTTTTTTGCCTTCGCGACAGTTGCACTGTGTATTTCAGTGTTGACTGCTAGGAAAACAGAACCAGTCCCTGGTGCACAAGTGCAAACATGGCACAACGAAATAGGAATGATGTTGGTACAACACAGCTCTTTTTTCTTTTTTGAACTTCAGACAGCCAGTGTCATTCAGGCTACCATTGTTTATTTACATTCTTGTTACTGGAAGTCGTTCCTGATCACCTTCTTCCTGGTGATAGCAAGCAATGATTGATCAGAGAGCAATTTATAGTCTGAGAGGCAGTTTACACGGCAAAAGTTTTCGCATCAAACGACACACTTTTGTTGTGATTTGGCCTCCCTTTTACATGACAATGGTGTGCTGGCACCCCTGGCACTGCAAATGTTTGAAACCGGGTTCCAGAGTGAAACCTTTTGAAACCCCAACCTTCTTACCTACCTGTAAACTGGCTAAACGCAAAGCCAATGACACTGGTGACTATGCCAATGCTAATGCTAATGCTAGCTTAAGTCAATGCATTACGCTATAGCCACTACCAAACTCCGATTAAACACTCTGCAGTGCACTCAACGCAAGTCGAATATGACGACAGTCTATTGAGGCAAATTTAAGTGTTCGTAGCATAATTTTACAGGTCAGTCTACAGCTAAATTTCTTTCATTTGTGGCTGTGTTGGGCTTAGCAGCAACAGTGAGAGAACAGCTTTGGCAGTTCAGATGGAATGTCAAACTTACACCGCCACTACTGGCCTGGCCCGCATACTACAGCGCTGTTGGTTGATTTTTTAGAGATGCAAAGGAAAGACTTTCCACTTTTAGTCAGGCTCCTCTCATCTAACCGTGGCCTGAGGCAGTGACTGTTGTGACAGACAAAAATATCATGTGTCGCTGAGTCTCAAACTTCTCACACATGCCCATCTTCAGAAGCTGAAAAAAATTAGATCTGTATTGAATTTGAATGAAATAATAGCATAAAAACAATAGCGTAGGTGAACCCTTGATTGTTCTTTTCCCAAGATAAATCTTATGAAATCATATGAATTCAACTAAGATATGGAAGTACACTACATATTTTCCCTTTGGTTATTTATGCGCACATGTGCTAGCTCTGTGCTACTCTGTGGAACATGCCCCGGAGTTTGAGAACCAGTGTCATAGTGTGAACCTAACATTCGATGTCTTGTGATCACTGGAATAATGTGACACAATGAAACTGGCTAAGTCACGCTCCTTCCAGTGGACCTAGTGAGACCCTATTTCAGAAAAAAATATGTAGCCTACAGTAGTCAATAGACAGACAAGTCGTTTTTTAAAATCTAGTTTAAGCTGTTCCATCAATCTCAAATAGGATGTTTGAAAATTTTATAACATAATTCTGCAAATCAACAGAGCACTTTAACCAAGTTTTGTCACTGGTTGTGTTAAGGCAATTAATGTACTGTGGTTAAGGCTAGGGAATGATTGTCATGCTTCACAAAACTTATGTGTTTGTAAAATATTTAAAAAAATTAATCAGTATAATTTATATACACAAACACAAATAATCCTTCTGGAAATTGTGTTAACTGTCACAAAAATAATGGACAATTAATTTTTGTGATAATGTCACGACCTACCTTGGCTGACATTTTAAATGATACTGTCCTGTCTGTGCCCCAAATGTGGTTGATTATATATTAACAAAATTAAAAAAGAAAAAAAAGTGGCGAATGCAAACACACAAAAAAAATAAATGTAAACAAATAATTTTATCAATAGAACATTTAACGTCATTGTTTCATTCTTACCACTCATGTTCAAGATGTATTATAAGTTTAGGGGTTCAGCACATGTGAGGAGCGCTTTTTGTAAGATTAAATGATGAAACGGAGCAGATAATTAGAGACAAGTCTTCCTTCTCCGTCTGATTAAATCCAGCAAGTCTGAGTAACGAGCTGCTGATGGGTGGAGCCGGACACATGAACATGAGATCTAACATCATTACATTTACCGGCAATTAAACCTGTAGCTTTTTTAATTAACACAAACTATGATGGGAAATTAATGGTTATTACTTGGGGGCCAGCGGAGGGGAACATTGGATATTCCCTCCCCTAATGTAAACGAGCCTACACTGAGCAGAAAAAACACAACAACAACAACAAAAATTACATTTGGCTGTCCTATGAGGTTGACATACAGCCAGTTAAGATGTAAAACTCAAAGGATAAATTTACTAAATTAAAAAATAACATGTTTGATCTATATGCTTGAATACAGTTTGTGCAGTGATAAAAGTCATGTGGTCAAATTTTTTGAAAGTTTTATATGTAAAATAGCACATCAGGAATAATTTCCCTCATCATTTAGTGTCACAGTGACTCTCTCTAGATGTTATACATTACATTGATGATTATTGTGTTGTATAAGTCTGTATACATGGAGACAGTGTAAGTTAGATGTGTCCATGGCATAGGTTTAATCTACATTAGCTCCACATTGATTGACATAGCTATAACTAGGGATATTTGTTGGTCTATAGCCTAACTAATGTAGACTACGTTTTGCCTATCTATGGTCATTTCAGAAAATGAACTTGGGCTGTTGCATTAGACTAACTGAATGCAGAATGCCACATTAGGTCACTGCCTACCCAGGCAAAGATATTTCCCTCGTTTAATTAATACCCATGCACATAGTTTTGTTCATATTTGTTCAGGTTTTGAGATATTCATTACTACTATTATTCTGTACTAATACATTAATCATAGCAATTCAATAATGGATATTAATTTAACTACATTGTGTTCATCCAATGAAATTACCTGGAAACAGTTCCGTGATTCAAAATATGGACCCCTGCACCTGCCACAAAACCAGTCTGCTCCTCAGCTCATTAGCACCAGTTTATAATATTGTGAGTGGGTTTTAAAGTTATCTTGCAAAAGGAACACCATAAGCTATGTTATTTGAGGGGCCTTGGCCTGGAAAAGTTTGGGATTCCCATCCTCACTGATTGTTCAGGAGACTATTTTAATAGTATTGTTTTTAGGAGGCCTATTGGACATTATTCACATTCCAATTAGCATTTATCTTGTCTGTGTCGCTTTTCAGTAAAGTTTTCTGATTTATTGTGGAAGGCTGCCTTTACTTTGTGCTAATAATTGGATGCTATTGAAAGGATGAGTTTCATTGATTTTGTGGATGACTGGGAGCATTACTGGCCCAGACCATAGATTGTCAGCAAGGTCTGTGTTGAGCTGGGATCGATGTCGGTGAATCTTCCCCTCTGGTTTTTATTTACTTCTGTCTCCATTGATTGAAACATGCAATAGTTCAGGGGCTATTATCACACTGACGCTAAGTTTCTCTGTCTCCCCACTGAAGTAGCTCCCTGTGTTCCTCTGCAATATCTCACTCCAGCAAGTGCTCCCATCTTTCCCTTTCTAACTAATGAGTTAAGAGTATTACTATGACCTGTAAACATCAATCATGGAGAAAGAGGGAGACAGTGACTAACTGCACCAGCAGGAGAGGCACAGAAATGAAATGAAAGTGTAAAATAAAAGAAACATTCAGTTTTGGAGAATAAATAAGACAAGATATGAATTTAGATAATGATCAAATGATTGCTAGTTCGTCAATAAATGGCAAATTGTCTCTTTCGAAAGGAAAAATGGGAATTGTCTTAATTAATAGAGGGTGACTAATAACTCCCTGAGACTTGAGCTGTAAATAGGAGACAAAGAAACTGAAACTTTTGTGTTCACTCATTGTGAATTCAGTGGCGTGCTCTTAATCCAATTTAGAGCCTTTCGAGTCTAAAAAAAAGCAATGAATCTCCATTCAACTGTTAAAATTAAACTTCCTTCAAACGGATAACTTGCACAATCTGCCTTGTAGTAGCTGCCGCGATAGATTGTTTCCCCAATACAACATAGAGATGCTGCTGTGTAACTGGCCCATCCTGCGTTTACATATCTTATTTCCTGACAAGACAGCAGAAAGGTCAGCATCCTATCCGACTGGGACTCTCATGATTGAATGTAATCAGTATGTACTTGTTATTCTGAGTGCCAGGCCTTTCTTTTATTTGCTGGCCCAGAAGTTAATTTCCCTGGTGACCTTTGTGTAGTAAAACAGTATTATCTGTTTCTGGAGCCACAACAAGGAGGCAAATTAGCTTCCTCAGCAGCGTTTTGTCACCGAGACGATCAGTTATAAGTTTATTTACTTTAATTAGATTAAGGGTGTAGTAAAGGCATGCATCTGTGTGGGCATCATCCCTTGTCTCCTTGCATTATCTGATTGTCTCAGTCAGTGAATTGGACAATGGTTATGCATTTTAGTGATTGTTCACTCCACTCAGTCAATGGAGACACTTGCATATATTAGATAAGTGTTTTCTCTTTTGTCTTTTTCTGCATAGAAGATCAGTCTATGCACTTTTTGACTGTTAGCATGGATGAGGAAGTATTTTAGGTTAGCCTGAGCAAGCCAATGTTCGGCTTAGGCAAATTGTGAGCATTTAAAAGGACACAATCAAGCTGTTGATATCTCACACTTCTGCACGAACATATGTTACCTGATACTGAGGAATTCTCTAATCCTTCCTCTACTTTAAGTGGGAGTGACACGTTTCCTTTTAAACTGGATCCCTTTTTCTTAAGTACACTCAAACAAGCTCCAATGAACACTTCCTCCTAAGTATATCATAGATAGTTTTTACCAGCACAGCCCCTACCGTGCATGTTTAAAATCTAAATACAAAATAACCACAATAAAATTTAAATTAGCTTTTTTTAAGATATGATTTCTCTTTCTTCCCTTTAAAAAGGTGCCAAAAGTATTTGTATGTTGATTATTTTACTGAGATTTTATTATTATTATTATTATTATTATTATTATTTTTTTTTTTTTTTATTTCTGGACAATAGAACTACACTTACACTTCACAGATTTGCTATTTTAAATATCTCCTATTTGTTGCACTTTAGACTAAAGGTGAATGTGAGAGGAGAGGCTGGGAGCTATGGAGGCTAAAGTGAATGCAATGCTTTACTGACCCGAGGAATCTCTTTTATTATGGGCTCTTTGTGCCTCTCCCTCCGCTGCTCTGTCAGGCCATTCAGACCCAGTGGCAGCCACCTACATTATATCCTGGATAGGCAGGACATTCATGCCTTTTTAACCCATTGTCCTTCCCCCTGGGGTGAGGGCCCAGAGCGGGATGTGAGAACCCCAGGCTGGGTATTGTGTCCCTCTGCGCTCTTCACACACCCGGCGGGGGACTTCCTTTCTGGTGTCACCGAAACCTGTGTGGTGTAATCCGCAGCTCCCCGCTGAGCAGGATGGGAAGGTTATTAAAAGTGCCTCTAATGTCTCGTTAATAAATCGCTTCCATTTTCCGCTTCATTTCTAAGTAATCGTGTTGGGAGTGTGGATAGGAAGGAATGTGTACCCGCTCCTGTGTTTTCAGTATCAAAGCAGCATCAAAATTAGCATGTCTTTTTTATTGTAAGCTACACATATCAGCGACGCTCAAGTACAGATCCATTAAAGATGTGACCCTCGCATTAAAGATCAAGTATCTGGAGTCCCATGTGACGGGGTCAACCAGCAAGGTGTTGATGCTGCTGTGATTGCCGGAGGAGAGATTTTTAAACACACTGAGTCCAGCCTGGAGGTTTCGAGTTAATGGTGTCTTATACTGTGACCTGGCGGATCCTGCGTTTAGGTCTCCTCTGGGGGCAGCTCTATAAAGCAGCAGAGGTCACTTCAGTTAGAGTGCTGCTGTGTTAAGAGGTTAGAGAGCAGAGGTCCCCACAGCGTGGTATCACAAGCACTCTCATGATGCGTTATGGATGCTGATGCCTCTGATTGCCACAGTGGGACCTGGAGGTGAGGTTAGGGATGGCTCAGGACTGCTGGGGTAATCCCATTAACTGTGACTCCTGTAACCCTCTCCACTGTGTGTTTGTTTGTGTGTGTGCATGTGCGCTTGTGCGTGTGTTTCAGAGAGAGAACGAATGAGAGCAGTGTCTGTCTGTGAGTGTGCAGGGGGGTGACCTAAAGACATTAGCCTGCCCTAGAGGTCAGAGGACAGACGAAATTAAAAATACATGTGAATCATTCATCAAATATGAGTGCATCTGCTGTTCTGAGCCACCGCTTAGTGTGAGTAATTACCTGTCACAACTTGCGAACCATCAAGTTTGTTAACAATGACCACATTCACTCATCTTTTCCCTTGAGTCGATAACTTTTTTAATGTCTTGCTTTTAAAGTTTTTTTTCTTCTCCATGATCTTTCGACCTTGATCTTGTTACAATTAAGGACATAATTGTTTGTGACATCCTCTCAAGTGTCCTGTATTGTACTATATATTTCTTTAATAAAGTGTTGTTGGTTCTCAAATGGCTTGTTGTTTGACAGTTGGAGAAAAGAGTGAGTTCTCTCTGCCGAATCAACAGAGGGTTTGTTAGTTTCATGTGGCGATGCACATCTCAGTCATTAGAGGAGGCACCGAGAATCACTGAGAATAAATAGCAACATGTCCAGCATGTCTCGTTAGGACAAAGATTATCATTTGTTAAATGCTGTCAGTTATCACATGTCTCTCCTTTTGGTTTGCAACAATTAGCTTAAGTTCGCCTCGACTTGCACAAAATATGTATTGACATCCTTAACAGCTGCTAAGATGTCACCATTGAGCTGATTTTAACAGCATTGTTAAAGGCTAAAAGATGGTGGCTATTATGTGCTATACTGCTAGGCTATCTGCATGGCTGCCTGGCAGTCAGTCAATGCAGGAATACGTCTGTGGAAATATAAGTGGGGCAGTTATGGCAAACAAAAAGCTATCTGTGATTCTGAATAGAGGAAAAAATACTGAGGGGGTCAAAAGTCAATGGCAGGGAGTAAGAGAGTGTTGGGTATTGTCAATAATGGATTCTCCGTTTGACGGTGGTATATTCACTGCTAAAAAAGCTTTCTGTGGGCAGCATGTGGTGGGACGAAATGATTCATGCGAGAACACCATATCATGCACATACTGATAAAACAGAGCAAACACGTGATTAAGATAGAGCATGTTTTGTGACGCAAAAGAAAAATATGAGCATCTTTCTGTTTTTTAAAAAAAATTACCATCTTTTCATTTTTTGTTTTTTCCGTCTAAAGAGAGATCTTTTTTTAATTAAACATCTACCATTCACTACACTGTTTCTTGTAAAACACACTATACATTTTTCCACAACAGCTGGACACAATCAGCCATATGCATTAAGCAATAGATTATAAAGATTATCGCACCTGAATAGCTTCAGAATTTTTAGGGGTTTTAATCATTTTCTTAAGGAAATAAATACAGTTGAACTGCTAGAAAATATTTTTTTCCAGGAAATTTCCAGTGATCTGTTTGTTAAAGAATTTTTCAATTGGTTGTATTTATCATGGCAAAATAACAATGAAAAATTAATACTTTTCATATATAAAGATCTGTATGCATTCATGTAAAATTGACACATAGGACCATCCATGTTTAAAAGGCCACATTTAATTATTTGACTGTAACTAATGCAGTTAAGATGGATATTCACGGTTATTGGTATTTGGAACAATATGGTGAGTGTGGGTATTGATCAGACTGGAGTCTTGTTGCGTCTGTCAATACCAGTAGATGAATCTAATTATGTTTCTCTCTGTCTACTCAGTTAACTGTCAGCATGGGAGCCCTTACCCCTTAGTTCAGTCTGTACACACACACACACACACACACACACACACACACACACACACACACACACAAGCACACAAAGAGCTATCACAACATAAGGACAGTTGGCTTAGACTCCCACCTCCTTCCTTAACATCCTGTCATAAACTGTTGCTAAAGCAGAAGGAGCCAGGATAGCTTAGAGTACATCTCAGTTATATTTGCATATGCGCTTCTCTGAAGTCTGGAGGAATTAAACACTGAAGTTGTCATTTACTGTGCTTTATTTTCTTTTAATAATTCTCCATATCATCTAAGAAAAGATGTGGTTTGTATGGAGACTTTAATCCATTGCATTATACATATTTTAATGTTTTGTTGTGACAACAGAGTCACCGTGACGACCTGATTATCAACAAAATGATGCACAGTGCTCTAAGATTTCTTTAACGTATAAGATTTAGGAGCTTAAAGACTTAACACATACACTGAACAGAGACCAAATATTCAGTCTGTGTCCCCCTTATGCACACTATGCAAACTAAAGAAAGAAAGCATTTACTCTGCCTGATAAAATATGTCTCTGCAGAGAAACATTGCGGTACAAACATAAACATAAACATAAACATAAACAACATTTTCTAAAGAAAACCAAAGTGTTTCCTTTCATGCATCCCTCTCATATTTTTCCTGTCTCCCTTGTGTATTGTCATTCTTAATTTTGTGTCATTTTTTGCACCACAGACAAATGAATTTCCTCAATTTTCTATCTATAAACACCTGACCACAGTCTTTTTTTATGTGGCATCCATAGATGATGATGATGGAGATACCCATGATGGAGATATGGACACATAGTCCAGGGCAGAGCCTAAATACAGAACAACTTGGCATCTGCATGCCATATAAACATCGGTTATTTCCCGCAGAGTTCACATTTTCTCACATGTAAAAAAAAAAAAAAAAAAGCTCTACACGTCATCTGCAGACAAGTCTGCACACACACAACACAAGCTTGTGTCTTTGTTTGTTCGGTCTGTCACTTCACTCAGCATGTGTGGCCGTTCAGGGACTCCCCTATCTCCACAGGTTTTTCGAGGGAAAGTCATTTGAGTTCGAAATCTTCTTTGGCAAGTGCAACACTTCATCAAGGGTGAAGACTCCCTGGCTATCAAAGATGTATCAGTTGGTCTGATAAAGCTCTTGCTCTGGTCCCCGCACAGCAACATCCCATCATAAATAAAAGCAGCAGAAAAGAGGCCTTTGTCACTGTTTATCTGGACTGCTTTTCTTCCTCGCCCTTGATTTCCTCTTCAGAAAATTGATGCACCCTTAGATTGAAGCGGAGGGCTTGACAGGTAATGGTTAGTGTGATAACTGCTCAGATTTCATCAGCCAGGGCTTTTTTTTTCTTTGTGTGCAATTGTTGGAACTTTCAGCTAGATTACCTGTCATCCAGTGCATCAGATAAAAATGCACAGTTGAGGAGATATAGCCAATACTGGGGCAGATAGGAAGAAAAAGATCTGGATGGCGAATGTTGGATGTGAAAGGAACAGTGAGGACACAAATTTACATTTATCTGATAGTGAGGCAAATAGAACGTATTATTACCATCACAATCACCAACGGTTTCCTCTTGGCACAGAGATTTGTGATTTATATTATGTAGTTTAAATGGTGCACATGCCACATATATGTGTGCAATTTAGCAGTTTGCACAAAAAACAACAACAACAACAACAAAAAACCCCATGTTGCTGCCTAAATTTGTCTTTAAGGTTTTGTCTTTAAGCTCCAATTTTCCCCTGGCACTAAAATACAGAAAACTGTAGTATTTTAACTTGTTTAATTAATAAGATGTTTTACCAAAGTAATATCTTAAGAAATATATAACAATGTACACATATTTGCTTATCTAACTAAACGTTTTTCAATTTGATTAAAAATGGCGAAAGCTAATTTCATGCAAAGATCTTTTTTCTGCATGAAAGGTTATCGATTTGTTGTCTGGGTGAGACAACCTATTCACGTCTCAAAAAAGTCAGATCTGCAGTTGGTGTTCTTGCTCCATCGATGTTATGGTAACCAATAGAGCTGAAATCTTTGGCAGATGTGTGGCAGCAATTTTTTCTCAGCTATTATAGCATTATAAACACTCGGTTAGAGTTACATAAAACATGCATATTTTTGACTGGGAAATTTTCTGACGAGAGAAACAGCTGTGCTGGCCTTACAATGCATTAAGTATTTCATCCCTTTTAGATGGTTAAATTGTGCATGAAATGTTGCTGGCGCAGGGTTCTCCCGAGCTGGACTGATTAGGCAACATCTGTTACATTGGGAGAAATCCGTGTCGTTTCTAATTAGCTGTCAGGCTGCGGCTACGTTGTGCCTGATGGTGCTGAGGATCTGCCACAGGTTCCTCTCCTCGTACTGTCACCTGCTTGTATGCCCCCCCCATCTCCTACTCTGGTTCCCCTTTCCCTCCCCCTCTCCCCACACTCATCAGCTGTAATTAGAGAGCAGGGTCCATACAAAAGGAGCGAGCTGGGAGCCAGGCTCGAGCCCATCTGTGCAACCCCATCATCAGCGAGCTCACAACTCCTCCAACGCTGGGGGCCGCTCCCGAGCTGGGGCCCCCACATGCTTATCATCTTGAGCGCACAAACTTTCTTCCTCTGCCCCCCTCTTCCTGCCTGCCTTTATCTTTCTTTTCCACTTTGCTCTCTTTCGCCCTGCGCTGGAAGAAAATCCATCCCAACCAGGCTAATTCATCTTGCTTTAATAAGGCTCAGTCTCTGGTAAATATTAAATGCACCACAGTGAGGAGCAGACAACACTGTGACCAGCTATTGACAAAATGCAGCATTAGAATGATGGAATGAGCCGAAATCTATATGGACAAATTAACAAACACAGGAGCCTCAAAGAGACACTCACAACTGATGGTGTTTTCATTCACACACTTGTGCTGCGTTGTTTTAATACAATATATCTTCAAGAATTAGCATGAACTTCAACTTCCTTTAACATCGAATTTTTTATCTTTAGCAGAATTATTAAAAAGTGTAAGATTTACTTAACAACTCATTGACCTTCGAAACTGTATCAGTTTCATTTCATTCATTACTAACTGTGATATGCCATTGCTATAGGTCAACTTCAGTGCATCACAGTATCTGTCAGGTTATTTGTCTCAGCAGCTAATCAATAATTCTCGTTTGCGAATTAATGAAAGCAAACAGCAAGGACTAATACTTTTCTTTTTTGTGTGTGTGTAAACATCAAATTCTTTTATTTTTTCCCCCATTTAATTTTTCCTTTATTTAATCTTAAAAGACTCTTCTTAAAACATAAATATCTTTTTCAAGAGAGATCTGAGCAAGAATGTACTGTTCAACAATAAATGAAAAAGCAAAATCATCAACAGGTATGAGCATTTAAAACTTTTAAGTTTGAATGTTTTTAAGTTTTAAATTTAGTACTACCAAGAGTGCTTCAAAGCTGACTTTGAAAGCCGTTCACCTTAAAAACAAAAATACATATTTTTCATCTTACCTATGCTGCTTTTTATTGATCTGAATTGTTTAGGAGTAAGTAGCTAAGTGTTGGAGATAGTGACCCTAGAGATGTCTACCTTCTCTCCCATGTGATGAGACTTGGCTTGTGTTGCTGTAGGCACCAATTAAATACATTTGAAAAACTCATCAGCAGTGTCTCTTTCCAAAATTTATGAGCCAGTCACTCAAGGTAATCCACATACCTTGTTGTGAGCAGATTCATGTGGGAAAGTTTTTCTTTCTACCAAACTACACCCTCCTGCAGCGTACATGCACTCCTGCAGGGTGAAGCATTAATGCTGTTCTCCTTGGATGAGCTTTGACATTATTTAGCTCAGTGGTGCTATGAAAGCTAGCACCTTTCATCTACACAGTGAGGCAGTTGCAGTTCAGGATAAAGAAAGTAATTTTTTACATTAAACTGCTCAAAACAAGGTCTTCGGATTACATTATTCAGTTTTTCAAAAAGTGTAATTTTTCTTGGAGCACCACACACTCAATGTCATCTAGTTTTGTTCAGATTGCACCAAAGAAAACACTTTCTTGATGGCCAGTTTCTCCTGCAATTCACTCATAAACCATTTATTTGGATAAATAGCATTACAGGTAGTACTTTTTTTATTTTTTATTTTGGGGTAAACTAATCCTTTAAATTGTCTTGTGCTAATATATATATCTTGTAGTTGCTGTTTTCGCTATTGCCTCAACAAACATACAGAAGGTAATTAAACCTGTTATACAATCTCTTTGTTTTTTTGATTATATATCTAAACATTTACAATTCTACGGTGAGGTGCATAAAAGAAAAGAAAAGAATCACCTGCAGTATGCTATTATCACCTGCAGTATGCTCTTACCTCCCTAAGACTGGAAACATGTGTTTCCAGACTGGAAGCATTTGTTTCCAGTCTTAAACTTCTCAGTCTGTCTCTTCACTGCCAAGAGATAGTCAGAAAACATATACATCTGTCCCCTTTGGCAATCTATGACAAGCTTAAGAGCCTGCGAGATGAGAGGAGGAGCTGCTGGCCACGGCCAGAAGTTCTGCTTGAGTGGTGCCTTAAGGCAGGATGAGACACAAAGTTAATCTTGACTGGTTATCATAGACACTTAACCACAACTGAGAGCTGTTCTGGCCACGTCGCCTTAAAATCAGATGCTTTGTTTTAACCCTGACAGGTATGACTTGTCATGTATAGAGTATTAGTAACTCATGTTCTCTCAGGTGTCATAAACATCAGATGTGCTCTTTAACGAGGCACTTGACTGCTCAACTTCCCGTCAGTGTTGAGACAATTTGTTGATTGACTAATTCAGTCTGGATCCTGTTCTGTCTGTTAGCTGCATTGGTTTTTTTGAGAGGTGTTAGAGATAAAATATGTAAAAAAAAATAAAAACCAAATAATAGAAAATAATTTAGTGGGTCAAACACCTTTAATTAGATTGTGCACAGCTAAATTTAGAATATGGAAACTTTTCTGAATTTAATTTGTTTTGAGTAAATATGTTTCAAAAATGGAAAACATAACAGGAATAATGTTGCCATGCTTTTTTTTTCGTGGAGAAATTTAAAATCTTCTTCTTGTAGTTTGTTTTAACTTTACACTCAAAAAATAAATAATTTTGATAACTTATCAATGGAGGAAAGCCAAGCAAAGTTTTGTTTTTATTTTCAACATTATGCACTCCAGAATCTGGCAACTGTTGTGAGAATATTATTCATATCTGGCTAAAAATGTGTTGGATCAGCACTATCCACTATCTGTGCTCCCTTTTCTCCATTTTTTTCTAGTTTCACATCATGTTATGGGAGAAATCAGTGAAAACACAAATTGAAATGGTCAACTACCCTAACCAGGACCTGAACCCCGAGCAACATAATAGTCGTCCACTGAGTAGACGAAAGGTGATGAGAGAAAAGTTACAGGAAAAAAAAAAATTAGTCTGTTGAAGTAGACACAAGGCTGTCACAATTCTGCTGCGAGCAAATCAAGGCAGGGAGAAAAAAACAGTCTGTGACCAAGAATGACAGGCCTGAGAGAATGTCACAGCAATTGTGGGGCCATCACTGGCAAGAGATGATGGGTGATTGCTTTGCGTTCCATGGCAAGTCCATCCTGGAGGACATCGCGCACCCTTGCTCATCTGTGGCCCAACCTTTGGCGCTGACATTTAAAGTGTTGATTTTGGAGCACTTATGCTAATTGTTGTAATTTTCCTGATGAAGCGCCATTCTGATACCTTGATGTGGCCAAGATAGTTTTACATTTTCTATGTGGTCCTCTTTGCCATTTGCACCGTGTAGTGTCAGCTCAGAGTGCTACTGAAAGCAGACAAAATTGCAAGCAAATTGCATCAGATTGCCAACATTGTGAAAAGGTAAATTGCTTGCAAATCTATTTAAACCACTGGCCTATTTTCATCAGCTATGGTACTTGGTATTCATGATTGCTTAATTGACGACCTTTTCTATTGTGTAGTGCTTTATGGTGCGATGGAAAACAATCTTTACCAGACCAATTACCCTTTTTTTCCTCCACACTACTACATTAGAGCTGTGATTGCAACGGCTACTCCTTTGTAAATGAACTTTCTGGTTTCAGGGAATAAAGTGTCATTTGTTTGATATGATGTTGTTGAGCGTGTTTTTTTTTCCTTTTTTTTTCTCCTCTCACTAATAGAAAGCGCTGCTAAAGGGATGGACTGTTTTAGTTGTACTCAGTCCATGTGTGACAGTAACAAGCCTACAATAACCTTGTACATGTGAAAGACTTGTTAATATGGAAATATTTTGTCACACTATCAATCATGAGTGTTTACCCACTGCTTAGGCTTTATAAAGCCTTAGATGTGGCCATTTTGTATTTGAACATTTGTGGCAGTTTTAGGCATTAAAGCTGTTGGCTATGGAGTTAATAATGACATTAACATTTGACACTAAATAAATTTTTTACTTGAAGCTTCAGATACGGACATTTCACACACATTCCTGTGACAAGGGCTGTCCTGATTTCAGATTATAACTACTTGATTATCATGGCCTAAGTAATTCAAGATAATGATAAAATGTACCCCAATCTTTTAATAGTATCCTTTTTTTGTTTGTTGCATGTTTTGTCTTATTTAGTGAATGAAATACACTTAAAATACTAGTGAAGGGTGATGGAGAGAGAGTGTGTGACCATTTCCGTACCAAAGAGAATAAAAATAATAACAGCTAATGGATATTTCTGTTTTGTCTTGGGTGGCAACCAACATGAAAGAAGAAATTTCTTTTTTTTTGCATGTTAAGCCCTATAATAAGGCTATTTATGATCATATACAATTTTCTACAGCATTGTTATGAAGAACAGTGCAGTCCTGAGAGCTGGAGCTCATTGCTGACATCGCCACTGGCATGTGCACCAAGC
>JAQLOL010000025.1:13146251-13162612 GCA_029783665.1 Naso thynnoides | reverse complement strand
CAGTGCAGTCCTGAGGGCTGGAGCTAATTGCTGACATCGACACTGGCATGTGCACCAAGCCTTCAAAAAAACACAATAAACGCTTGTTTTAAATGACAAGAAACTCAACAAATTTTTAGTGGTGTCCTCTGAAGTACCAACACTAAAACACAAAGTTTAAACAATGGCATATAACCCAGAAACAGCTCTTTCAGTTGCTTCAGGAAAAAAACAAACAGCTATTTCTGGCTCACATGCTGTTGTTTCACTTCATGTTTTCATCCTGGTACATCAGTGGAATATCACTGAACACTGGTTAAGTTTCTGGTCATTTAAAATGAGCATTTGTTGCATTTTTCGATGGGTTTTCTGAGTGCCCATGCACCTCTTGTTTTCAGCCAGCGGTGACATCAGCAATGAGCTCCAGCTCCCCAGACTGCACCGTTTATCATAATAATGTTGTAGAACATTGTATACAATCATAAATATTCTTATTATAAGGCTTAATGTGCAAAAAAATAAACTTCTCCTTTAAGGCGCATCACCCCCACCTATGATGACAAAGCAAGAATGTACAAAACAAAAAATGATTTAAGAGAAATTGTAATATGTACCAGATATTATTGCTAAGACAACTTCATCATTACTCGTAAATCACAACACCCCTGTACTTGGGGCATGCTGTTATCCTTTTTCTAAATTATTTCTACTCATGCAGCATCTGATGGAGTACAAAACAGTCCAGCTGAAGTCGCTGCCACTCTCCAACTTTTGATAATCCCTCTGAACACTGAGACATTAATTTTTTTTCTGCTTCAATCAACACATCTTTCATTCGTCTAGTTGTCAGCTCTAAAATTCCATTTTCATTCATTTCTGTCTCAAAAGCACGATGATGAGAAAGTGTCTCCCTCCCTCCCCAAACAGAATTAGTATTCCTGTACTGAATGTACTGAAGTGCTGTCGGTCTGCTCGCATTTCTCTGCCAGACAGGCCAATAGAATTAACCCTGGATTAACCCTCCAGGCCCGAGTGCAAGGTAATGGCCTTGGCTAATGGCTGTGCGTGCCCAATGCCAGGTACCATAGACTCTCGCTGGCACAGTTTGCTCCATCTGAGGGGCAGTATGACAGCATGGCCATATCTGTACAGCTGGCGTCCGAGTGCCACTGCCAGGCAGGGATAATTCTCAGTTATGACATCCCTATAGGATCGAGTGGAGCTCTGCTCTCTAGCCCTCTCTCCATCTTGACAAACATTGCGAAATATCTTCTAGGAGAACATGAATACTACTTTTATTTTGCTCTTCATCTGAACCCACAGACATCTGCACAATCTCCAAAAAGATTACATGCTGTTAACCTAAACAGTTTGTCATTTATAACTCAGACTGATTCTACATGTTCAGAGATAACCAGCTCTTTTGAGGCTATGACAGGCTTTATTTTAGCCCAGTCATATTCTGCTCTGGCAGCTCTCTGCGTGTAGTCGCTCACGTATATAAACAGCTCTCATCCTCACTTCTTTTGTGCTCCTGTCTTTGCCTGAGGTGAGGGAGTGTAATACAGGCAGGGTAGGGGGGTGAGCAGGGGGCTGAGAAAAAGGACTCAAATCAGTCCGAACAAGGAAGCGGTCTCCTCCTCTCTTGTAGATTAGCTCATTTTAACTGCGGTCAAGCTTTTATACAGACAGGGGATGGGTTTAGTGTGTATATGTGGGTGTGAGTGAGTGTGTGGGGGGGGTCATATAACCCCACCTGCCATTTTAGCAGACCAGATCTCACTGAATGTGGTGAATGTGGGGAGGGGGCTGTAAATTTTCTCTGAGTCAGGGCAAAGCTGATTGATCTCTGAGTGTAAAATCGATAAGAAGACAGTGTCATTTTTGTAAAGGATGAGTTGGAAAGAGAAAATAAATTAAGACTCCCCAGATCGGGTGGGATGTGCACACACTGCCTTCACTAAATCAGCACAGTTTTGTATTTGGTGATGCTATGTCCACGGCCTCAATCTCACAGGTGCCTATAGCTGTGGAAAACTATGCTAGTATAGCTGCAGGCCCTTTATTATGCTATGTATATTTCATGGCAACCAGAGAAATCAGACACTTGCCCTTGCAAACCCTTCATGTCTTGATTCCTGATTTATCTATTTTGTTATTTCTAGAAGTCCATCATGTCGGGGGTTGATTAAATCAGGAATTGAAAGCCATTGTCTTTCTTGTATGTCCCTTATCAGAACTAATGTGCTGGCTGTGGTCATTTGTCTTGAGTTGTTATAAGAAATAAAGACTGGTGCACTTTTCTCTTCTGCAAGATATTGCAGGAAGATTAATTTACTACTTCTCATCTCTTAGCTCCTCAGTTTACTGTCCACAATGTCTCCTGCGATATTTTTCATGCTTAGATATGCTGTTTTCACTTATTCATTCCTGTTTCACCTTGATCCTCTCATCTATTATATTACACTTCTTCGGGGCACTGAGAGAATATAGTCCTCACGGCCTTATTAGATTGATGGTTACAGAAACCATTGCATAATATCAACTTTCAGTGGGCCATTTTTCACTGTGTGCCCACCTATGTTTCATTTGATCAGCACTCATGATTTGCTTCATGCTCACATCTCCAGCTAGTGTCTTTGTTTATACCCTTGTGCTTTGTGTCATGTAGGACATTGTTGTCTGAGGTAATGCATGCTTGAGCAGTGTATGTGTGTGCACGTGTGTGTTTGCGTGTGTACCTACCCAGTGCCTTTTATCAGCTGGTGTCCAATGTGTCAGTTGTTGCTGAGGATCCACTCATCACGCTGCTGTCTCTGCTGTTCAGTGGGGCCATTAAGGACACATCAAGCTATCAGGAGGCAGCTCTTGGGGACTGGCAGGCATAAAATACACCCTTTGGCCTCACTCTGAATAATCTTCAGGTCAGAGGGGCTTTACGTTTAGTTGGGGGCTTTAGAACAAGCACTGTGGGACAGAGACCTGACAGATTGAAGACTTAGAACAGTCACACATCATATGTGTGGGTCAACTTTTTTGGGTTTACAGATCTATAATGGCGTGACCCCGTGGACAGACAACGTGTGACGTTGTCTCAGAATTTTAGTTATCTATTTATGTATATATATATATATATATATACACTAATGTGTATATACCAAGACTAACTAGACCAGATGCCTAAAACAAAGCAAACCAGAAATATCCAAGAGGTTCAGAGACATCTGTGTTTTGCAAACCAAAGGAGTAATTCTTTAAATTGTGGAGGTAAAAAGAGATAATTTGTATGTGAAATACTCATTTAATTCACATTCACTAAGGAGGTTATCAAATTAAATCAGGGCTCTGTTAGGCCTGCCACTTGGGCTTTTGGGCCAGGCTTCATGTGTAAAATTGGCCAACAAGAGATTTGGGGGGGTGCTTTGCACGCCCCGTCACGTCATCTCTTGGCTCCCCTCAGGAGGCCGATCCCAGGGTCAGTGCTTGTGGAGAGATGCCTCTATGGACTGCCACAGTGCGACAGGACCACAACACCATCTCCAGCTGGGCAACTTATTACAGCCCCGGTCCCTCTCACCCCCTCCTCACCTGCCCCAGCCATTCACAACATCATCAAGCCATCACATATTCATGAAGCTGTGTGCTGGTGGAGTGTGTGTTTGTGAAGGATGGGTGGTGGTGGCAGCAGTATGAAGGGGGGCTACCAGTGTGGTGACACCGTGCGGTGGTTGTGGCAATGGTGCAGCGGTTGGGAGAGTGCAGTTGGAGACTGTAGGGGGGTGAGTCTGCAGGTGGCTGTCACATCCGTAATTGCCTCATACTTCCCTCTGCAGCGTAAAATTGTTTTCATTATGTGTCATGCACACAGTGCCAGGCAAGGGCCCCTTGAGAGCATTCCCAAGAGCCAGAAGGAGGAGGCACTCCACTTAAACAGCCGCTTAGCTTCAAATAAGAAAGGAGAAAAGGAGTGGAGAGAGGAGGTGGAGGAGGAGGAGGACAGGAGAGAGGGAAGGGGTGTGGAAAAAACAGAGGAAGCTCATCATTAACTGTGTACGAACAACAGCAGACAAGTGTGAGCTCATGCACAAAAAGCAGGCAGAGCTTATCCGAAACATCTCAGTTACCAGGGGGGAGTTGTGTGGCTTCAACCACACTGTGAGCTCCTGGAGGGCTTCCGTGGTCAGAGGGGGGAGAAAAACAAGGAGCGGGAAAAGAAAAGGAGAAAAAGTTTCCACCTGACTGGAGTTCCCATGGTTTGCCATGCAGGAGGGTAAGCAGGTTTCAGCAATAAACTCAGGCATTGTCAGGCAATAATGCTCAGTCAGGTCCCTCCATTGGGATTCAAGGGTGTCTTTTTCTCTGCTCCCTGTGCTGCACTAATCACAGGCCTACTTTGTTTAATTGCTGCAAAAGGGAGAAAATGTGTTCAAGAAGTCATCCTAATCCCTCCCCTTTACCCCCTACTCCCTCTCAACAGCCCCAGCTTTGCTTCTCCGTACTTCGTCCCTCTCTTCTGCTCCCCACCCCCTTTTCCTTTTTTAATGAATTGTGGAACTTAACACAGACAACAAACAGCAAAGCCATGATAAATAAAGGACAGACCTGAGTGGGAGTGTGATAGGTAAGAGCCTGATGTTGGCTGGAAAAAAAATCTATGAAAAAACACTTCCGCTGGATTTAAGTGCTTGCAACAAGTGCCATTACAGTAGTTTTTGGATGCTGTGATGCATGGAGGATGGGGTTGAGGGGTAGAAAGATCAGATCGAAAATAAATCCTGCATGCAGCTCGCTGCTGGTAGCCTGCTGGGCATGCAGCCTCAGGATAATCATTGCTATAAAAGCATGTCAAAGCTCTCTCAATGAGCACAAATTCGGTGCTTCTATTTTTCGATCGTAGATTTAGAAACTTAAGGTGCAGTGCATTGTATCTGATGACTCTGGGGTCATAGGCGCCAGGGGGGCAAGGGAGGGGATTTATCAATCAAGACTCTTCGTCTTTCTAAAGCTGAATAAAAAGCGACCCATGAAGAGACAAACCAGTCCCCTTTTAACCAAAGCCTTTTCTTATTCATTAGATCCGGATTCTGGCTTCTCCCTTTACCTCCTTCGCAAGGGAACGAGGCATCTCAAGCATAGAAAAGTGCTCAGTGGAAAGAGAGAAAATCCAAAAATATTCCTAAACTAAAGTTTAAGGTAACAAAACAGTCATAGACTGTTTCAGTCTATAACTCACTGAGTGAAAATAACAATTATTGTTTTATGTTTTACAGTAAAACATGTTTACTACTTAATGTTTACAAAAAGAAAAGTATTTCCACCGTCGATATCCAAGGATACACAGAAAATATATACGGGCCTATTTTTTTAATCTGGTAGCGAAAATTATTCAGACATCTTTTGCCATTCATTGTTGTATTGCTGTCAATCACTTTCTTCTTGTAAAGATTTTTATTGACATTAAGAATATTCAAATCTCATCAATCTGCGCAGCAAATGGAGAGTAAGAAATCAAACATGAATTTTCCCACTAATACTTGAACAACTGCAACCGACATACAAATTTTCTCCACCATCAAAAAAAAGGCAATTTTCACCAACAAAAAATTTCATTAAATACATTTTTAAAAGTTTAAATAAATGCTGTAAGCTGCTTTGAACAGCACACATGCTGTAAATATTTAGTCAAAATTTCCCTGATGTTTTTTCATGGTTTCAACAGTCCCATATCAGTGTTAGTCGTGTTTTAGGGAAATCAGATCCCACTAGTGAGCCCAAAATGATGCAAATGAAAGCACCAATCATACCCATAATTATCCAAAAGATATGATTTAAAAAAAAAAAAAAAACACTTGTTTTTTCCTGTTGCATACAACCCTCAAATAGTCCCTTATACACTTTGGAAAAAAACGTAAAGCTTTCAAAAAAACAGATCTCGTGAAAACAGAACAAAAAATTTGAATATGAGCCACAGCAATTATTTCAGTTTATAGTTTTAATATATCTTTGTGAAGGAATGTTTTCGAAACCCTTTTCACTTAAGTGGATGAGGGTTTAGATGAGAAAATCCACCCTAAGTAAACGACTTCCCGTGTGACCTGGGGCAAGCCACTTAACCTCTGTCTTCATGCCCACCACCAAAAGTTTACGCAAGGGGATTGCTCAGTTTCATCGCCATATACTCCTCAAGTTCCCTCAGACCAAATCATTTTGCTCAGGGTGAAAAGCTCTCAGCAGAGAGCTCTCAGAGCAAACAAATACTCCATTTTGACAACACTGGGAAGTCACATATAAAGCTAACAGGGCCGAATATGCTGCATTAGTGCATGAACAGCTTCTGTTTTTAATCCCTGCTTAACCACTGAAAACATATACAACATTTCCCCTGTGCTCATCAAATCTCTTGAACCAAGGCTCTAAAGTTAATATGTGTCTGCATGTGCTGTGCTCATCTTATGATATTCACATTATCTTATTTTTGTAATTCTCTCTCTGGTTTTGCTTAACTTTTGTGGTTCTACTAGAGACTGTTGCAAGCCAATGAGCACCACCGATGTCTGTGGATGAAGCGTTATGGCCCAATCTCTTTCTCACTCGCTGAAAGACTGTTTAAATGGTTTGGTTTATTATTGGCCAAGGAAGGCTAAAGGCTTCTGTCAGCATTTGGGAGAGGGAATCACTGCCTCTTAACTGGACAGCTGTTCCGGCCTTACCCCACTTTTCATATGGATATGTATGTTAATGACAGGCAATGGACTGGAGATGAAGAGGCCTGAGCGCTAGGCCCTCTCTTCAGCGCACTTCTAAAGCTTCCACAAAAGGAGCAGTAAAAGAGGCTGCAATGGTGAAGCTCCCACTTTTGTGCCCTGAATTAGTTCTGCAAGCAATGAAAGTGATCTTTTCTGGACGACAGGGGAAGTCTGCCGATGGCTGGACCAGCTCATTAGCACAAAAGTCTGTTGGGACATATAATTGACTGATGCGGATCCCCTGCTTGTCACAACACAGCACAGGCTGCGAGACAGAGCACATGCAGAAAAATACCTTTCCTCTTCAAAACTCACCTAACAGTTTACATTAAAGCTGCCCTCCCACTGTCTTTAGGTGCTGTTGTGTTTACTTCCTGCATGCAAATGTTGCATCCCATGGCCTGCTGACGGCTTTGGAGCACCGCTTCCTGTTGATATCACAACTATTGACTTTACTCAGTTGGAAGAGAAAAACAGATTTCACAGCTTGTGTGCTGAATGCTTCACTTTATGTCCTTTGCATTGGGGAGAAAAGTGATGCAAAATTTCAATATTTAGTTGTAATTTAATTCAGCCCATATTAGTGCTGTAGAATAAAGTAAATGTGAGGATTATATTTGCCAGAACATACCCATTTTTGTTAAAAAAATAAATACAATTGGAGGTGCTGATTTATTTTAAAGAACAAAATAACTTAACCAATAACATGTGATACCACTGAATTATCAAACCTACCTCACTGATATGCAGCAGGATATCTTCAGGATATTTTCTCTCCCTCTCTTTGTTTCGTTTAGAGACTGTAGTCTGGAGTAACAAACGTGCTCAGCTCACCAGAAGCCCTTAATGGCTGCATCATGGTTAAATTGACTGGAAAATGCTGTTTTAATTTCCATGTTAATTGAAATGGACTAATTGTTAATATATTCCGAGAGCAAAGTACCAAAATGGAATAATTCCCCAAAATTTAATCCATTTAGAAATGGCTTTGGAAGCAAACGTGGTTTCAGAATGTTTGTCTGGCCGTGCGTTAAAATGAATCACAGATAAGTAAATAATCCAAGTCTCATGAAGTTGTTTTAACTTTTTTTTTTTTTTTTTTGTTAACACAGTAAATATTAAAATATATTTTTCTAATTAAATTCAGAGACTTGGACAGTGTAAAAGAGTCCACTTGAAAACAATTGCCATTGTTTTTCCATTTTTAAGCAAAAGAATTTTGTCAAGCAGCTAAATAGGGTATTCTTCATGGTCTCCCTTCTTCACAGGCAACTATAGAAATTAGCCCTACTTTTCTCGGCTCTCACACATGGATACACACGCTTGCATGGACACAAGAAAAATTTCTTTTCTTCTGTCAGCATTCCTGGCCAACAATGGCTAGATTAGTGGACGTGAGGGCCCCCTCGGGGGCACGTATTGTGGCACAGAATACCCTCGGCAGGAACAGCTGGTAGGGGTTAATGGCTACTGAACCTCTCAGCCGGAGCCCTTTCTCTATTGTGTGTTCCGCTCATGGGAAGGAAGGGGGCCGCTGACAGCTTCTGGGGTGTGAGGAACCCTCAGAACAGCACCCGGGTCACCCCAAATGGGGAGCAGGGCAGAGGGTGGGGGGAAGGAGTAAAGGGGAGGGGGACCTTGATGCAGAGGGTGGTAGGATGGTGGCAATAGGGAAGTCTCTGTGGACCAGGAACCAAAAGCTGCACATCAACACAGCCAACAGTAGAATTAGCATCAGTGTATATTCAGGAGGTAACAATAAGGGCTGGACAATGGGAGGGGCAAACTGTACACAAGGAGGGGGGTAAAGATGAGAGTGGGGAGGAGTTTGGGAGGCTGAGTGACATCAACTCATCATGTGATTTGATGTTTACAGCCAATATTGTCAGGTTATTTGCTGGGATGTTCCCTCCACTATTTTCATTGCATGTTACAAAAAAGAATATTTCTTAAAAAGCCTATCATCATTACTGATTGAAAAATATTTTCGCTCCTGAGAGGTGTCTCTTTTTTATTTCTAATAATGATCCGAAAACAGTTCAGGGTAATGAGCCTGACAATTTGCATGTAAATGTATACCGGAAAGAAAAAACACCTTCAGAAAGCATTGTCAAAGCTCCCTCTCGCACAAATGATGTCTGGTCAGGAGTCTCGTTGCATCTTAATGATCCTGTTGCCTCATTTCGGTGATAGTCTGATGTGATCTAGGGCTGGGGTCACTCTGCCGGGGCTTCTTTTCCTCTGTAATGGCCTCACACATTAGTATTCAAAGCTGAGGATACACAAGCAATCCTCAGATGCTGCCTCTTGCTGCAGCTGTAGGAGCAGCTCTCCCCTCCAGTCCTCCTGGTGAGTGTGTGTGTGTGTGGCCTGTGTCGCCTTGTCTCGACAGCATCACAGGGCTCGAGCCTTGCCACCCAGAGGAGCCCCTCTGTCAGGGACCGCACCTCCGATTTAATCCCTCAGTCACTCGCCCCCCGCTGGGCAGCGTGGAGAAGCCCGTCTCCCTGATCCATCCAAGCCTCTCAAACCAGCGGCCACACTCATTAGACGGCTGATTATGATAGTGTGCCGGTGTAATGTTTAATCGAGTCTGACACCTGATTCGCCGTGTTACAAATCCTGTCATGCAAATTGAGTCATTTGTGTTGTTTGATATGGAGAGATGGGCTATGAAATGAAAGATTAGCCCTGAAATGAGACACGGGGGACGTGTGCCCTCTGCTCCTGCTGCTGTGATTACAAAGATGAGAACAAGCATCTTTTTCCGTGCTGGTGCGTTGCGTTGGGCCAGGACACATTAAATTAACATGGTGTTTTTCTCCCCCACACGAATCAGAAAGGCAGCCTATCACTGAGAAAACGCCTTATCTTCCTTCTGCAAACAAGAGCAGGATAATGGGCCTCTGGGAGCAAAGAAATCACACCAGTCTGTGACAACTTATGTAAATAATTCAAACGTCCTCAGCCTCTCAGCTTTGGAGTCTTTTCCTGATAGAGGCAATGCAGCATCTTATATGGCTCCAGTTAAATCAATGTGTACATAAAATATTTCTATAGAAAAGCAAATGTAATTTCCCTCTTTTTCTAATGGCATGCTGCGGGAAAGTATTTCTATTTCATTGCAAAACAAAACAAATTGCTGATCTGAGAGCTGTATTGAATTGAAATTGGAGGAGGCTGCTTGACATACAGTTGGGGTAAATTAAATGGGGCAGCACAGAACCTGCCATTTTTTACTGCCCTTTAATAACACCTGTTTTAAGAGTGACCGCTCCTCATCTGTAGCAAAAAGTGACAATCTGAACCATCACCCTCGAATGTCTCATATGGCCTCACTTATCAGCCCTCTTATTGTAAACATTTCATTTCCTCATCCTGTCAGAAATGTCTTTGTCGCTGGTTGTTGCTCGGGCTTTAATCTGAAAGACAAAGTCAGCCAGACGTCGCTCCCCGGCATTCTATTTGTCTTCTGCTTCCTCCTCACTCATCTCTTGTGACAGCCTTGTCTTTAGAGCTACTTAAGTCCATCTTCCAGTATTTCTTGCCCTTTACTGAGAGTGTAAAGGTCCTTTTAAATATGTTCTTTTAAGTGGCTCACTGTTTGCCTCTCTGTCAATCTGAGGTTACAGTGCTGATGTTTATCTCCCAGTCAACAATGGATTACATTACCACAAACATTCAGACGCTTTCAGTCGCACGGGGACTTTTTAATATTCTCTCCTGCGAGGATAGTTGTGCAAATTAAGCACTGCTATGATTTCAGCGTCTCTGGGCAGGCGGCCAGAGCTCCATCATGAGTTATTGCAGCAGCAGAGGCCTTTTATGTGAGTCAATTCTCGTCTCGGTGGAAATCTACCTGTTTTTACAAGTCATCTCCTCTGAGAAACACCTGTACTGTGCAACAGTCTCATTGTTTTCCTCTTAGCTACATCGTAAAGATTGAGAGACAAGAGAGACAACACCAGGCAGGTTTGCTGAATCACTCATCCTTCCTGGCGCCACTCGGCTGACTGAAGAGTTCCTGTCAGAAACACTCCATTATGACTGATGTTGGACGTGAGATCCTGTAACTTGTTAGTACCATTACGTTGAGCTGTTTTGCTTCACAGGAAACATAAGCTCATCTTTGGGAACCTTTTCAACATGAAGTCACTTTGATTGATGATCACTAAATTAAGATTTCTTCATTGCTTGATGGTTTATGTGTCAAAATACAAATGATTTATATATTAATTGAATATTTTTGTGAGTACAAATTTAATTGATTAGTAGCAGTTGGCAGAAATCATACACAAAAATAACTTTTTTCTTTGTGTCTTGTTGATGAACAGCTTTAGTGTGAAATTATAGCAGTGAAAAACACTGTGACTTATTTTCAGCCTAACTTACAGTCAAGCTCCTCTTATCCAGTGTGTGGAGTGTAAAAGAGTGACTTGCTCTTTTCTGTTTAATATAAATGTTACTGTTTTTCCAAACTGCCCAGAATATTGTAAAGTTATTGATTAGATGTCATGTTTGGCGGCTCTTATTGATGGCACGAGAATGTGAAAGTAGCTAGCAACCTGGATGTAAAGATCAGGATTTATTGCCCAGAATCTCGCGAACAATTTTATCAAAAGCCCATTCCACTGTGACATTTTTTTTCTCCCATAAATCAGCGAGGGGAAATCTATCAGTGGACAGTAGTGAGAGATAGATGAGCAGAGGGATGAGAGGGTCAGCAGAGATTTTTCACTGGTCCTCCCCGTCACAGCCGCAGCCTCACTTTTTCACCTTTATGAATTGGTCTTTTACTGACTGGCCAGCTTTTAATTTGTTTCACATACTCAGGGAAAAAAAATCTCTGAACATTTAAGCTTTGCACATAAGATAATGTATTGATTGTTAAAGCACTGGTGCATTTGGTTTCTGGCTTATATTTAGATAGCACAAACTTTAGATAAATGGTTCTCGGGAGCCGGATCAACCCCTTTATTATTAATATCCTGGATTTTTTCCAATTTGGCAGCCAAGATATGAGGCATTGGGGGTCTTGGTACATGTCATTTGTAAAATCCCCCTCAGTGCAAATTTAAACAGGTTACATCAAGAGCAAAAAGACAGAGTTTGTATAGCAGTTAACATTTCGCAGTAATGACAAGTTAGTAATGTATGGCATTATTAGTCAGACATGCATCCTTGTCCTCAGGCACATGCAAGAAAGACTGCACTTTTCAATGGGAGGAAAAAGTATTCAGGGTGAGGCACAACTGGAAAAATAAAAGGGAATGCACGCACATGGCAGTGCTCAGCTCAGGATCACAAATCATGCTTGTTTTGTTTTAATTGTAGCAATTTGAGTCTATGCTAAAAATCCCATACATACCACAATTTACCTCTTCAAGTTTTCATTATTAAAATAAGTCCAAACAGAGAATCATGTTGTGTATATAGAAACAGGATTGATCTGACCCTGAAAGTTTTCGCAGCTACCCTTTTTTCCCCCCTTTATTTGATGGATTTATTCCTTTGTCATTACTCTCAGCGCTGTGTGTTGGTGTATCTACAGTCTATCCGCCCAATCCCACTTGATTGAAGGCCCACATTTGCTATGCGACCATGTAAAGTAGAAGCCTTGAAATATCACACTGACCTTGGTGTTCCTTTCTGATTCATTTTTCCCTGACACTCTGTCCTCAGATGGGTTTTCTCAACAGTCAGACATCTGACTGAAATACTTGCACTGTAACTCTTCTAGTAATTTACAAATATAATAATTAAGCAACAACACCATACTGTGAAGTTGTATCTTGTCACAATGTGACTGTAAATTTTTTGTTTGTGTAAACAGTATTTTGTCTGTAATGAATATTCTCTTTAAATGCATTGATTGCATTTATTCTGCACAAAAAACACAACTATGATAGAATCCCCACAGTTAAAGGTGCTATATGTAATATTTGAGCACCAATTATATTACACATCCTAGAACCCCTCATGACTTTTTTTGGGTGTGTCTTAAAAATGTGAAACACAAGTCCTCTTTGTAATTGATGACTCTCCATATAACATGCAGTGTCTGGTCTGTACAGGTCCCATATGATCCAGCACAGGTCCCATATGATCCAGCACTTAGGATTCCTGGTTTTCACCAAGGCAGCTGGGATTCAACTTCCAGTTAGTATGGGATCAGTTTTCATGTCTCTTAGTTGACTTTCATTACACTGTCAGATACCTTTTTACTTCCATGGCAGAGTTTAATCTGAACGTACACAGAACTAATTTGAGCTCTACACAGGAGGTTTACTGTAATTGATGCTAAAACGTTACATAGAGCACCTTTAAAGATGAAAACTCAACTTTTAAAGTGATTTTTTTTTAGTCATACATGGGATTTTTTTCAACATATCACGTGACATACTTTTTAAGCTTTGCATACACATATGGTAGGATTTTTGTTTGTTTTATACATTATAGAATATACTTACTGTACGGATATTTTTGCGAAGGCCAAATTAGTATTTATCTGAAGTTTTGTGGTACTCTGCAACGACTTTGCTGTAATTTGCTGATATGAAAGATAATTCAAAATTATTCTAAGTAAAAACATGTAAAGATGGCATAAATAAAATGGATTTTTGGGGGGACCAAAATCTTACAGATGTTAAGATTTTGCTGGCAGATATATGAATGATAAGCTCAATGTCAGCAGAGAGCAGCATATACTAAAACTTCAAAATAAAACTAAGTGCTGATAATGTTACAATCTGATTTATAAACTGTAAAATTAAAACACAGATTGTAAAATGCTCAACAGTATTTGTCTAAATCTTTTGGTCTCATGTACATTTTGCTGTGTTAAATTGAAACTTTGCTGTGTTTTGGACAGTGTCTGTCTGTGTAGATGCATAACTTCACAACGCTCCTCATGGCAGTCCTGTAAATGGTTTTGTGTTGAAATGGCTCCTCAGTGTTGTCAGGTGACATTGTTGGCATATTTGTTTCCTGCGCCCTGAGGGACAGAAGCGGTGAACACAAGGGATGAGAGAGCCGCCTAGTGTCGCCTACCTATCTGATTTACTGTCCTGCTGCGTTTGAAGTAGGACAGGCGGAATTCACTTCACTCTGGTTCTTTGTGATCAGTCCTCCCAGATTACAGCCCAGGTGAGGCCCCTCGCCATCAACCACAGGATATAGGAAGTACCTGTCTGTCATAGCCTCTGGACATTGCCCCTGAACTACCTCTACCTCCGCTAATGTCAGCATGTGTAACACTGCTGACACATATGTTTCAATGCATGAGGCATTTCTGCTACATGATGACTTTTACGTGTGTTGAAGAACTTCGTATATTGTAAGTGCTGATTGCACAATCCATGATGGGTTAAAATATGCATATAGCATGAGAATAGCCTGGAGCTATGGCACTGTGGTGTTTTAACCTGTTGTGGACCCAGACAGCACAGCCGGAGCCTGGCGTCAGTGCTGTTTTCTTTGTCAGACCTGTTCAGCACATGGAAACACAAGCTGATACTTGTGATGTGTTTGGCTGTAGCTCTTTTTTGACAACAAGCTTTATGACAACAGCAACAGTCACTGCTGCTGGCACCAAAATCCTCTTTTTTTCAATAGCAGTATAGCATTTATTTGCAGCTGATAAAAGCAGTCGTAAGTCGTAAGAGCCGTTTATCATTAAAAAAATCAATTTTAAGCAAGTTCACTTTCTATAGGCCACGCAGAGTACATATGACTGCACGTGTGCATCAAAACCGCCTTCCTCACATTTATAGAGCATCACAGCATGCTAAATATTTATGTGTCTTTCGATTCCAGGGTCTTCTCTCCCAATCAGCCACCAGTGTATGCATGCTTCAGGACAGAGCGATGTTGGCATGGTTTGGCTGATTAGAGTCAATCAGTGGAGGTGAAACCAATGTTTCCTTCACAACAGTGACAGAGGTCTGGAATTTCTCCTCTCGGCACATCAGCTAATGGCGGGGCCAAATTTCATAGACCAAATGGCAGCTTGATTGTGAGCAGCGTGTTTGTGTGGAAATGGGATGCTGATTTGGTGCCGTTTGGGGGGATCCAGAGAGGAATAAAAAGCAAAATATAATCAGCACCTCTAAAAGTTAAATGGAGCACTGGCATCAAAGACACTGATTGGGGAAGATGTTGTAAAGGAGCTGATACATTCCAAGAACCAAAACAGCCGTCTTAAATCTAAAATTTTGTCGCCCAGCATAATCACACTGTTGAATCAACAGTATCTGGTATGATTATATCATTTTATACATTTAAAACACTGGTAGAAGTTGATGTTCAGATTTTATTATTCAAAGTGCAGGCAGGGAACTCAGTCTCATTTAATAGGTAAGCAAGCTTGCAGAACCAATGCAAACACTTTGACCAACAGGAAAACTAAGGTAAGCACATGACTTTGCATTGCTAAAATGTTGGGGTTTTTTGTTTGTTTGTTTTACCATATATTGTTTCACATGTTTGTGAAAACAAAATTCTCAAAAGATCACTTCTCCCACCACCTGAGGATCTGGAATAGAACACTGAAAACAATACTATTTTTAATAATTATATGAATAAGAAATAAAAACTTTTCCCATTGAATCTGCTGTTTTGTTTTGATTTGTTTTGTTTTGTTTTTTCTTGCTTGGTTTTTTTTTTCTTGCTCGCTCTTGTTCACACACATACACTCGGTTTGTGTTATTTGAAGCACAGGGTTGGATTGTACAAAATGTATTTTGCTAAAAGGAAAAAATATTCTGTCACATGGAGTGTGAACACTGACAACTTTGTTACACCTCAGCAAAAGGAATGAAGTGGCTTTAGATGTGTTACCTTGTCATGACCAAGACTCTAAAATATTTGCAAATCACTTTCATTCGATTTTTATTGTCAGCTTTATAGTATAAACAACTTAATGTCAGCCAGTTAATATGCTTTATCTCAAAGCAAACCTTTTGTATTTTTCTTTGAATTTAGTCTACAGCTTTTTTCAGCCTAAGTATTGTTTCTCAGTAGCACAGTGAGAACAAAAATATTGTCTTTTTGACTGTGAGGAGGTCAAGGGTCAAATTCACAATGAGAAATGAGATTTCAGATGCGAAGATAGCCTTTCGTTTGACAATAAAGTGGAGTACTGCTGTGAAATAAACATCACTGCAGTGACTTGCATTACCATGTGTCAGATAAGAGACTTTCAAGTGTCTTTAGAGAACTAAATAACTGCTATTGATATTTTTGCATTTCAATGGCCACCTTAACTCTCAAAGCTGTCATTGTTTTTATTTAAGGTTTGAGCCTTTGCTCCTTCTATCAGTCGAGTTTCCCATTGAAGAGGAAATCAGAAGGAACCAACATTTAAATGAGGGATAAGAGGCCTCTGTGTGTCAAGAGCTAAAAGGAGCTGTTTTTGTCTTGCATCACTGTTTTGCCATTTAAATGAATTACTTCAAGGGAAAAACAAAGTAATAATGACAGCACCCTCATTGTGTAGCTCATGAATATTGTCTCATAAAAAGCTCTCACCACTATTTATTTGTGGATAATTGATATCTGTCAACTGTTAACACTTGAATTTAAATGCAATGTATTGCGCTAATAACCTTTCAAAATAAAATATATTCATATATATAT
>JAQLOL010000025.1:13122344-13140156 GCA_029783665.1 Naso thynnoides | reverse complement strand
CTATCTATCTATCTATCTATCTATCTATCTATCTATCTATCTATCTATCTATCTATCTATCTATCTATCTATGTGTCAAAGCGTGATCTTTCCTGCTGGCTCTCCATGTCCCCTGCACTTACATGTAGGCTACATCTGTGAAAAGAGAAAAGCCAGTGCCCTCTGCAGGACGCCTCTGATGGTGATGGTGTGCACACAGAAATGCGTTAAAGAGTCTAAACTCTGATAGATTCAGCATCTACAGAAATAAATTGTGACATTTAATTTGTCTTTATCAAACAAAAAAGGAACACTAGCCTATGATCAAAGAAAACAACATATTGTCCTCTATAGGCCTATCATCTCGGAGACCTTAGGATCTGAGGACAGAAGAACCCCTGAGACAAAGATTTTGTGTTTTATAAATAAAACGGACTTTACTATTGATACACAGTCTGCTCAGTTAGCCTTTATTAATTGAGAGTATCCCCACTCAACTTTGTTCTGTAGGGGGTGACTTTGTGGTGTGGACTCTAACATCCTGCAGATTGTTATGCCTACAGTGGGCAGTTGTTGGTATCAAGCGTAACATAACAGTAAGAAGTAGCCTAAGTTTGCTTCATTCACACTGCAGCTGGAGTTACCTTATATGCCCTTTATATAATCACGCAACTTAAAGCAAAAAAACAAATACAAAAAACAAAACAAAAAACTTTGAGCTATTTGCTGAAATCCGCTGAATATTATTCTAAACATTGTTGTGGCAGTGTGATCTTTGCAAGTTAAATGTGAAGTAGTAAATGGGTGGATGTCTCCTGTGAAAAATACATCTTTTCAGATGTATGATTTCAAATTGAATTTTATTACCATATTTTTAATGAAAAAAAATACTCTCTTGAAAATTTGAAATGTTCAAAAATAAAAAAAATATAAGCAGCAGGAGAATGCAGTTAAAAAAAAGGATACAAAAAACAATTGCTGTTACTGTAAGCGATGCACTTTCTTGTAACAGGTGCATGTTAGGCTACATGATGTCACTGATTTGTCACCACACCTTAACGTCTCACTGGGATTAATTTAATACTAAAGCCTGTATGTATATATCAACTGATTTTTCCATTTACTCCAGAAGGAAATTATTAAAATCAGTTCAAATGCTTGTCATGCTATGTTGTTCTTTAATGCAAGACACATTGTCATTGTGAAGTGAGACCTTATTGTTTCCCTGATAAAGGCATACCAACAATAATTCAATAAAAAAAAAGCTTATTTTACATCTCTTGTTAAACAAAAACAAAAAACAAACAAAAATGTGGGGGAGATACTCAGTCTGTAATTCACAGACATTTACAGTGCAGCTTTGGGGTTTTAGTATACAGAGACAGCTTAGTTCAGAATTAGAGACTGTATGTCATCACACAAAAAAGTATTTTAGACTCTTAAAAAGAAGGAAGTCCCCTTGCTTGTTGCTGCATGTTGGATTTGTGGGCAGTCGTGATGGAATGCCGTTTTGAGATTCAGTTTGGGAATCAGTACAGCCTCGCCAATAAAATTCTGTTGACACTGCAAGTCACTGATGAGCAGCTTTGTATTACAAATGTGGCTACCTGCCATTTTGAGGGACCAATGAATACAGACCAATATATACAATTTTAGCTTGTTCTAAAAGATCTAAACTGCCCTATTTTAAACTAACAGATGAAGCCAGACAAACTTTATGCATGCATGTACTACAGAAAAAAGTTTTAATACCACTGACAACGTAAATTTGTAAATTAACATAAATACCGAATTTCTAATTAGATTGCAGCCAATTCTTTGATGTGTCTGACTGTACAGCTAGCAGAAAATGGAGATATCAGGAAAGCTAGCTCAGCTGTGTAACAAGCCTTGGCAGGAAAATGCTCTTTGTGGCAGGTACAGTGCCAGATCTGAACAACACTGTTTCCTAAAAAATAAAAAAATAAAAAAAAAAACAAGAAAAGCAAAAACCATAAATAGTTTCTTGCTGCTTAGTACGGCACAGTTGTTGCAGTCTGACTTGCACACTGTTGCAGCTCCTGGATCTTGGGCAGCTGGCAGAAAGTGACACTGAAAAAATATTCTATCTCTTTGATTCTTTATTGAGAGGGAGGCCAAACTATGATGAAGGAATATCATATGATTGTGCATGGAGTGAATTGTAAGACTGTTGACCTTTCCCCCTTGTTCCATATTGACCCCAGAGCTGCATTGATCCTAGCCCATTTGGGCTGTAAAGGTTTTCTGGTCTTTAGCAAAGCAAATGACTCGTGTTCTCAACAATGTTAACATCTGTGCTGAATTCCACAGTTAAATGAGCATGTGGATTACATCAGGAGTCATCTTCGTCTTGACTGCTTGAATGCATGGGCTCTAACTTGTTATTAGCACCATAGCAACAGGCAGGCAATCTCTTCCATGTAGGTGGTCTTGTCATTGTTAGTGATGAGGTCCAGAATGGTAGTGCCACCTGCAAACCTGTGGAGTTTGTCACACTACCGTCTTCTTTTTCTTTCCTTCTGAGAATCGCTTTCAAAATGTGAAAAAGAAGGAAAAGTTAGTGTAATTAAGTGCGTTTTCAGACTATAAATGGTTAACTTTAAGCATCCGCTACACAGCTATTTAAATCTACAAGCTACTCCAGAGAATCATTTTGTTTTTCATTTAAGACAGGAGAGCCCCAAGCTGCTCTCAAATGAGGTGTAGTAAAGGGCCTTGTAAATGGCAGTTGCTGGGTACAGTGCTCTGCTGTTAAGACACACACAAACACACACACACACACACACACACACAGGCACACACCACATACGTTTTACTACAGTCTGTGGAGATCCAACACATAGGCTCTTTCAGCGTTAGTCCTGTCACAAATAGGAGCCAGATAGTGTCAGGAAAAGGGACACATAATTGTACCTGTTTAAACCAGAAATATCTGAATTACTGTATATTTATATGCACAATACTTCACTGGACAGGTGCCCAGTGAGCAGACTATAGATCATGATATGCACATATTGAAAGGTAGAACCTTCAAATAGGGCCTACATATGCAGTTTAATGTCTCTCAAACTTAATGCCATTATTATTGTAACTGACCTACACAAAAGGCAAAACCAGGACAAGGCACAAACTGCAAGCTGCTGTGATGAGATTTGAAACCTATGACTTCTGGAACAAAAATTATAGTAGACTATAATTTGCAACTAACCTATACAATTGTAACAAAACTCACCAGAACATCAGCCAAAGCCCATAACTTAAGCCACATGCTTGATAATCTGGCTATCCACATTAATGTAAAATGGCATATCAGCCGTGTAATTGATAAACTAATAGGTTGCTAAAACAAATAAGTGAATTCTCTTGCCTTTTATTTTCAGGAAGGACGTTTTTTTTCCCTTTTATCATTCACATTTAGCAGCTAACTCAGTCAAATACGCACCTGGCAGTGATTGAGGATAGGAGCTGTTGCTAAGCAACGGAATGCTGAACCG
Source organism: Naso thynnoides (assembly GCA_029783665.1). Taxonomy (NCBI): domain Eukaryota; kingdom Metazoa; phylum Chordata; class Actinopteri; order Acanthuriformes; family Acanthuridae; genus Naso; species Naso thynnoides. The sequence continues at coordinate 13,136,662 of JAQLOL010000025.1, read as the reverse complement.
CCCCCAGGAGAGCTCGTGCCAGTGCCAGTCCTGTTTGCTAACAGACATAATATATCAACTTAGAACTACTTTAACACGAACTTAAAGGTCAGTTTACAGAAAGTTTCTAGAACTGTGACGAATTAGAGTTCCCTTTTTAACGTTTTGTATTGTTTTGTCGAAGGAAAAAGGACTATGCCATGGTCGTAGAGCAATCATGTCCGACGACGAGAGTGTGCCGTCTTTTCTAGAGGACGTCAGAGTAAAGTTTGTCGAGGAAAAAGTTTGTGGGCTGCTGCAACTGCACCGTCGTACATGGGAGAAGAATGCTGTCAACGAGGAGTTTCAAACCATTCTGAAAGACTTCTTTGAAAAGAAGTCTGTTATATTTTTCTCTTTATCAAAAAAAGGTTTTCTGGCTGCTTCCAAAGAGGTACAGTTGTTAAAAAAAAATCTCTTTACAGCATACTTTAGCTACATTCGTTGCTAACTAACTTATCACAAGTTACACTTAACTAAGTTAACTCCTGAGCTAGTTTGCTAACATTATGGCATTCACAATATACTGAAATTGATGGATTGAGTATGACACATGAAGTATGTTAGTTGCCTCAAGATGTCATATCTGTTCATAGTAAAATCTGTATTATTTCTAATGCAGGTCCCACATGTTGGTCAACACAAGCAAAGCTACATTCTCAAGAAGGCAGTTGTTCCTATAGATGCTGAAAACTACAGAGAACTTATGCTTTTTGGCCTTCTGTCTCCATCACCATTACTGCAGCTGTCAAGCACAGTTGAACAGGTAACTGTTAGATCCTGCATTATACACCTGTCTCATAACAGTCATGCTGTTGTATATGCTGTCAGTTGTTTTGGTTATTTACATTTCTAGCTTGTTTGCATGAATTACTGATAAATTTAGTCTCTTTCTCTTTACAAGGTATGTGTTCCACTGCTGTCAAACAACAGAAACCATCAGATGTGGCCAAATCTGATGTCGGAAGATATAATTCGACATGCTGAGAGCATGTGCTGTAAGACATCAATTTTACAGGGACATGTATCAGGGAAGACTGTCCTCCCTATCCAAACTATGACAGATTGCATAGAAAAGTCATACAGCACCTTCAAACTGTAAGAAACCACACCTTGTGCTTTTATTTCAAAGACTGTGCCACTGGTTGATACTGTAAGTATTACCTAACATTCTCAACATGTATTTTCGCACTCAGGTTTAATAACTACGACAGGGCACTGGCACATGCCATAGAGACCCAGGTCATTGACTGGACAAATCTGATTCAAAAAATTTTGAAGGAGGAGTCATCTGAACTACTTGTGACAGGCTGTAATCCAGGACCCCAAGCAGAGCTGAAGTTTTGGGTTTCCAGGAAGAACAATATTCAGAACATTTATCATCAGGCATGCTCCTCTTTCCTCTTGATCTGCAATAAAATAATAGTTTAATTATTTTCATCTCCCGACATTCCATCACTTTCTTGTCTGATATTTGATTTTTCCTCATAGCTTCAGTGCCCCATTGTTCAGAAGATGGAAGAAATATTAGAGATGATGGATAGCAGCTATCACCCAATGATCAAGACTCTAATTGGAAATGTATTTGATGGTAAGATTAGCCAAAGAAGCTGTACTGCAGTTTGTATCTTGTCAGATGTCTTATGCACTGCATCATGTGACCACCAAAACTTATTATCTCTGATGTTGTTTTTTATTTTTTCAAATTCTGTTTTAATTTGGAACTGTATTTTATTCTTGATCATAAGCACTACAAGAAGCTCAAGACATTGACCTCCATCTGCAGCCACTACATGCACAAATATCTCAACTGGAAAAGGAAGGATTTCTCCACTTGGAAACTTTTGTCCCTGGACTATTTCACACCCTTTTCTTTATCTGGACCAACTGCAAGTCTTATCAAAGACCAACACGCATTGTAGTGTTACTGCAGGAACTTTGCAATTTGTTCATTGAACAGGTAAGAATCCTCATATGAAGGGCTTGTAATTATCGATGGTGATGCACATGATATATCTGAAATTGTTGCAGATGCAATTAGACCCAGTTATTGGAATTTGTCCATTAAACTTTGCTGGTGTTGTCAAACCACATCACTCTGACTCTAGTTATTGACTGTTTGTGTGAATAAATTGACAGATTTAAAATCTTTCACTCTTTAGGCTTCTTCATACCTCTCTGAGGATCTGCTACTCAGAGAGGATCCAGAGGAAAACCTGCAAATGGTGAAGAGAGTGATAAAAGTCTTTAGATGTTTCAGAGACAGTTATCAGACTCAGAGGGAGAGATTAGCCAACCATGTGAAGCATGCACCCTGGGATTTCCCATCTGCCATGATTTTTGCACGTTTCAACCAGTTCTTTAATCGCATGGTACAGCTGGAGGTGAGATTCTTTTTTATTCGTATGTCACAAGGTGTTTGTGTTTTTATGTCATTTTGTTTCCTTTTACAATGTTTAATCTTTTCAGGACCTGTTTGAAATTATGCTGGACTTTCAGAGGATGGAAAAACTAGAATTTGGTGGACTTAAAGGCAAACTCTACAGTGGCATTGCTGCTCAGATGTACAAAGAGTTCAGTAATCACTGCCAGGCATTGAAGCACAGTGAAAACAGCCCACTTGGCTTAAACTCTCAGGTGAAGTTATTTTTATTGGTATTTTTATTGCTAATAAAGATTTAATTCAAAAGCTGCATGTATTTATAATACAATTTTAAACTGGTGGCCATTATTAAATACTTTGGAATGAACTTTAATGAACTGGCATTAACTTTGTCATCAGGATTTTGAAAATGAGTATAAGGATTTTAAAGTGAGGATTGTGGACTTTGAATGCCGCCTTGCCAGCCTTCTATGCTTGGCCTTTAAGGATTGCTCAGGACTGGAATCAGTGTTTAAAGTAAGCAAGACTGAATAATAGGATGATGGTGATGAAATTATTTAAAAAAAGAAATTGTGAATGACGCAGCAAAGTGGGACACCAACATCTTTGTTTTTGTCCTTTAGCTACTAACGATTGTTGGGCCCTTCCTGGAAAGAGGACAAATAAGACAGATATTCAGTCCCAACTTCCTTCTATTGCAGCAGCATTTCAGAGAAGAGCTGGAGAAATGTAAATGTTTGTTTAAATCCCAGCTAAATCAGGTACTGAAAAAAGTGGAGTATTAGAAATACTGTATTTATCTCACGATAGTTATTGTCAATGCAGAAATTTAGTTTTTGTTTCATCATTTCTTTCTTTACAGATGCAGAGCGGGCTGACTAAGAACATGGCTTCCACATCTGGTTCTCTGAAGTGGGCAAAAATGCTCAGAGAACGCATACAAACACCATGGCAAAAAATCACATCACTGTTAAACATGTAAGTAAAAACACCCAACTTTTTCTAGTGAATAGATACAGAGATACAGTACATGGATCAGACGAAATATGGCTGTTGTGCCAGGCTTTAAAAATGACAATTTTTTATGCAATATTTCTAGGCATGTAGGAGGTGTTGAGATGGGGAAGGAGTACTACATGTACCTGGAGATGTTGAGTCTCTTGGACCAGTATGAGGAGAACATTTACTCAGACTGGTGTAATGGTTTGGAACAGGCCTGCCTGATCAACCTGAACCAGCCCCTTCTCTCCAGAAATACACCCTCTGGCCTGATCTCTGTCAACTTCAATCCGAAGGTAATTGATGTAGAAGTCCCTGCAAACTAAAAAGTGATCACTCCGCAAACATTCTCTGTTGCTAAATAATTATCCAACTTACTGTTAACTGATGTCATTATTTGTCTCTTAAAAATTCTGTGAAATTGATTCCATCAGACAGTTGACATGTCAAGTCAAATTTTAACTATACTATTGCCCAAATTTACAAATTGCAAATTGCCTCTGGAGGCTAACAGTGTAACCAGTGTATGACACCCTCTATCTTGAGAACCCTCAAGCCTTTGCAGTCAATTAGCAATATTCCTTTAATGGCACATTCTGGCAGTAAGATTAGTTACTTGTTACAGTTACTAACTTTGATTAATTATTTTCTCCAAGGGATTCTTTTAGTTGCAACGAAACATTTTACCAGCACCCCACGGTGACTATGCAAATGAATTAATCATTATTATTTTTTTGTTCCTTAGCTGACTGAAGTCTTAAAAGATGTGAAGTATATTCAGACTTTGAGTCAGATCAAGGTCCCTGCTGTTGCAATGACTATTTTTGAAAAACGTTCCATGTTCATTAAGGTAAGAAACAAGCTATTACTTGATGGGCTCATTAATGCTCACACACAGGTATTTGAGTTAAAGAATAGGCAATATTTCTTCCTTATCATTCTTTGCATCACTTATTTTCGTCTGCACTTCAAAATATACATTTGCTCCAAATTTGTCTTTTCCAGTACGTGGCCAGTTTGCAGCTTTTAGTACAATGGTACAACAAACTAAAGCAGACAGTGCTAGAAGTGGAGCTTCCTCTTTTGAGAGCTGAGCTGGAGTCCATAGACCTGCAGCTGGCAAGAGCAGAATCTGATCTGACATGGCAGGATCCAGACTCCTGGAGCTTCAGCAGCACCACTAAAGACCTGGTCCGTGACCTTGTATGTCGAGTTGATAGAGCCAAGGAAAACTGTGAAGCCATCCAGTCGATGATGAAGGGATGGAGCAAACAGGCCATGTTTTGCAGAAAGGACAACAAGAAAGGCTCGCTCATACAGCTAGAAGACAGGAAAGACCGAGTCAACAAGAAATATGGCTCCATGAAGAAGGATGGCGACTCTATCCACAAGCTGGTACAGGTGCATATGGCTGGATTCATGATCCTAATTACTCTTATTCATGAATAATTGTGCTGCTGTACTGTAAGTAAAAACACCAAACCTCATGGCTACATTAAAAGTTAATGAAAAGGCATTTTTGGAATGTTCTCAGTCCAATTTTTTTGATGCTCCTAGTTTCTGATCTTACTGATGTACATAAACATTTTTTATTTTTCTCTAAACTAGATAAAACCTCTCAAATATAATGTGACACTTACACTATAGCTAGAAATTTTAAAAAAAAATCAAATACAAATAGAACATGGACATTTTATGTGCTTATTGTCTCTCCAATATTTTACAATTTAATCAGGAGAATATGGCCCTTTTCCATGCCGACCCTGCATAAGACGCATGGCAGTCCTATCTGGAGTATGTGGATGAGATGGTAGTGGAGGGACTCTTCAACTACATCAGCCACTCTCTTCAGTTCTTCGTGGACAACATGGAATCATGGCCAAACCAGACACCTCTGTTTGAGGCTCAGTTGGTGCTCAGTAGCTCAGGAATGGTCTTCCAACCTTCCTTGGAAAAAGATGCAGGAGACGGCTTTTATGAGCTGATAGAAGGATTGGTTGGACACATATTCAAGACCTCAGTGAATATCAGCAGAGTGGCTGCTCATCTTAGCATGGAGAGCTACCAGGTAATGTTACTGTTGTAGATTTAGATGTTAACCTGACTTTATTAAATTCCTGCAAGTTCTCACTAGATAGAAGTGTTTTACTTATGTGTGCTACAAGAGCTCCAATGTTGCAGACTTTTGAATGTCTGTCAGACTCATTTAATGGTAAATACATAACCTGATTTCTAGTGTTCTTACGCCTTATCCTTAAAATACTTACAAGACCAATGAATTTCCCAGTGTTGTAGAAGCAAAATAGATGAATATGTGTGGATGAAAGCCCTATAAGACATTGTTAAAGAGCAGGCAAGGTTGGGATGGTATGGAGTGTTTACATAATCTTGCTAATGATATTAGCTACAAGGGTGGTATCAAATACACTCTGTACAGAATTTTATATTTGTATATAAAATTTAAACAGGAATAAATAAATAAAATAAAAAGTGTACTCTGTAACTGTGCTTATCTTTCTAAACTATAGTGTATTTCTCCACAAATAGATTATCCTCCTGTCATATATCATGTAATATAACTCTTTCAGGTAGTAATGGATGACATGCTGGATTTGCTGGACCTGAGACAAGCAATAATGGAGCAAGTGGAAAACGTTCTCAACAACGCAATAAATTACCAGAGAAAGTTTGACTGCTACACCCATCTCTGGCTAGATGACAGGACTCAGTTTCTCAGCCAGTTTCTCCTGTATGGACGTGTACTCACAGCCGAAGAGATGGAGGCTCATGGAGCAGATGAACTCCCTGAAAGCCCGCCTACAATCAATAACTTCAAAGAACAGGTAAATGATATTTGTTCAGTTCAGAGTTTTATTGTCATTTAAAACATTCACTTTTACAGTGCACATTTGTAAATAATGATTCACATCATTTTCCAATACTTGCCTAGCATCTAATTTTAATCTCTGTTGTGTTAATTTTACAGATAGATTATTATGAGGATCTGTTTGCTGAAATTTCTAAGCTTGAAGACTTCAGAGTGTTCAATGGATGGTTCCGTGTGGATGTCAAGTTCTTTAAAGCAAGTCTCCTTAACACTTTGAAGAAGTGGAGCTGGCTTTTTAAAGAACACCTCTTGACATACATCACTAAAAGGTAAAGTTAATTTCTGCATGGCTATTGTACATAGTCATTATTCTTTAAGTTATCAGGGTAAGCACATGCTACAAAGCCAGGCATATGTCTTTTTGTAAATTAGATGGATTTTATTCAATTTCGCATTGCAAACAATGTGACGATAGGCAACTAACTAGAAATCAGTCCCTAATTTCATGCTGAAGAAATTTTAGTTCTTTTTGTAAAATTAGTGAAGGTGAACTTTGCAAAATAAAGTTATAATAATAATAATAGTAATAATAATAATAATAATATTGTTGTTGTTGTTGTTAAATACAGACTTAACTGTAGCATCAGTTGTTGTCACTATCGTCCTTTCCCTCTCAGTCTTGATGAGCTGCAGGAGTTTGTTCGAGCCACTGTTGAGGGGCTTGGAAAGCCGGTGGCAAAAGGAAACCACCTTGGATTTGTGGAAGTACTGAATCACCTGCTGGCTGTCAGAGACAGGCAAGCAGCCACTGACAAAATGTTTGAGCCTCTTGGGGAAACAATACTCCTCTTGGAACAGTATGGAGTGACCATACCAGACCAGGTCTATTCGCAGCTGGAGGTAAGGAGGGGAATGAATGAATGGATTAAGTCTATTTTCTTGAAAAAAAAATATGTGATGACAAATGATAATTACAGACATCTAACCTTAAAAAAATCCAAATGGTTCTCTCTACAGAAACTTCCAGAGAAATGGGGTGAGGCCAAAAAACTGGCCTTAAAAGTGAGGCATGAAGTAGCACCCATGCAGAATGCAGAAGTGATGGTTTTACGAAGACGGTGCATGACATTTGAGGTCACGAGTCACTTTCAGCTCTTATTTGCAAAGAAATTATATACGCAGATACACATTTTGAAGCTGTTGTATTGGATACCCAGTGTGACGACTATTTAAATAGTACCTCTTTTTTTACAGGAGAAACAAAGCAAATTCAGAGAGATGTTCGTATCAGTGGCACCCTTCAGTTACAATGCAGTGCATCCCTACATCAGCTTGCAGAAAGTACGTGTTTAACTGTTGCTTTGACACACAACACTGTATCATGCTTTACACTTTGGATAATACTTGCCATGCGATTTCCAGGCTGAAAAAGCAATCCGAGACTTGGAAAGAGAAGTAGCAGAGCTGCAGGAGTTCACAAATCTGTTAGATGTTACTTTTTCTGACTACAGAGACATCAAGCTCTGCAGACGAGAGATCACAGTCCTCAAAGAACTGTGGGACATTGTTGTATTTGTGCAGGTGAGTAGCTTAATCTATTTTGCCTGCTTAAATTAGACTAATCTGGAGGAAATGGTAATATAGCTGAAATCATCATCAAAACTTGACCGGCACTGTCCTCTTATAGGGTGTTATTGATTCTTTGAATACCCTATAGCCTTTAAAGGCTAAAATATCCCCGTTAAGCCGAATAAGCCAGTTGACCCCCCGACATTCTTCTTTATCTATACAGAGCACTGTGGAAAACTGGACGATAACCAAATGGAGGCAGATAAACGTGGACCAGATGGATGCAGAATTGAGGAGGTTTGCCAAGGTGAGGTCACCAGCAGTGCTACATCACACCAGCGCATCTCTCCCGCTGTCTTGCTGTCATGCACCATTGCTGTTTGTAACAGATGTCCCTAATAACTAATTATGTTTACCTACCTTCTGTTTGTGTAGGACATGCGGAAACTTGACAAGGAGGCTCGCATGTGGGATGTGTATACTGGGTTAGACCTTCATGTAAAGAACCTGTTGACGTCACTACGGGCCGTGAGTCAGTTACAGAACCTGGCGATACGAGAGCGCCACTGGGCGCAGCTAATTAAAACAACACAGGTGCATAAAAACACACAGTGGATGTCTTATACGGTAAAATGGTGCTTTTTTTCTTTCATTACAGAATTCTGACACTTTGCATCGTAACAATAACTCTTTTTAATAGATGGACTTTACTGTGACGGACAGTACCACCTTGGGAGACCTTTTGGCTCTGCGGCTCCATTTGCTGGAAGACAAAGTTTGCAGCACAGTGGATAAGGCGGTCAAAGAAATGGCCATAGAAAATGTTTTTCTTCTCTTATTAATAAATTGAGGTCAAACACGTCATCAGAAAGTACCTAACTCTTAATGACCAGTTACATAATGTAAGTTACTGTACCACTTCTGTTAAAGAGGAATTACAAGTTAGTATGTTACAATTAAAAGGTTTTGTTGAAGTTTATATGTAGAAAGAAGTATTTACACTGTTTCAGTTCCTAGCAAGTGTGATGGTGTATTTCTCAGTGATCCATTGGGTTTTAAATATCTTATTTAGCATAAGAATATAGACTCCATAAAATAATCCATAAAAATCCATAAAGTGACACTTAATCTATAGTGACTAAAACTAAAATCATCGAATTTGGGGATGCTTGGTTGTCATTATTCAGCTATAGTTATTATATCTGTGGAGTTACTAATAGACCAAAAGTAGATGCAAATACAGTAAGACTATTTATAAAAAAACATGTTACCAAATATGTTGTCCATTAATTTTTATTTCAGGTTGTAACACAGATAAGTCAGACGTGGGCATCCATGGAGCTTTCATATGAAAATCATTACCGAACCTCGGTACCAATGCTTAAATGTGACGAGGAACTTATTGAAACTCTTGAGGATCATCAGGTAAAAATCTTAGTTGCTGCTGTTGAAACTGATACTTTATTTGTGACCTTATTGCAATGAAAATGCATAATGGCTTTAAAGCACAAGAACTTTCTCAAGATCTGTTGTTGGTGAAAAGCACTGATAGTTAAGTGCTGAATAGAGATGAGAGTGCAGAGAGGGGCCGCGCTGTCTGAGTGTCTAACAGCACAGCTGAGAGTAGAGGGGACCCTATTGAGACTTCAGATTTATAGTTGCTTTAGGACACTGGGGATTGTTGCACCGGAGCTGTCTTTGTGTCTGTAGTATTGAGGGATTATAGCTAGCAATTAGAAGTCTTGCTACTTTAGTGCCTCAGTCTCTGTGTAAACAGACTGTTTCCCTCCTCCTCTTTTTTATGGTGTGACGTGCCGATGAGGTTGAATATGCATTAAAATTAAACTTAGATGTGCAATGAGGTTAAGGTTATAAAATCTGACTTTCTCTCGCCGCAGAGTGTGTGGCAGTAGGTCTAAAACTTTTTGACCGACTAAACTCATGTCTCTTCATCCTCAAGGTTCAGCTGCAGGGCGTCTTTCAGAGCAAGCATGTGGATCACTTCCTGTTCCAGGTCGTGGAACTGCAGAAAAAGCTGACTGTGGCTGACGCTGTGCTGATGGTCTGGATGGAGGTCCAAAGGACGTGGGCCTACCTGGAAAGCATCTTCAAATGCTGCAGTGACATCTGCCAACAGCTGCCTGCAGATGCGCACAGATTTCAAGCAATTGACGCAGAGTTCCAGGTCTGTGCTGACATGTAAATCATGTAGGTTTTGAAATACCATTAGTCCTATGATTGTAAACATCAAGATTTTGGTTCTTCCAGATCTTATTGTTGGACAGTGCCAAGACAAAAAATGTCATTGAGGCCACCAACAAACCTAATCTGTTTGAGAAGTTAGAGGATCTACAAAAAAGGTTCATTTCATTTATTTTAATTACTTTATTTCATTATGTTTTGATTTTACTGTTTTTGGTTTTTTATTTACTGTTTCCATACTTACTCCTAACAGGCTTGCATTATGTGAAAAAGCTCTTGCTGAATACCTGGAAACAAAGAGACTTGCCTTTCCACGATTCTACTTTATTTCATCTGCAGACTTGCTGGACATCCTCTCAAAAGCTGGTCGTCCGAGAGAGGTACATTTCTAAAGAATTTACATGTAATTTGTTTTTAGTATTTAAGTTAGGTTAGGTTTAACTTTATTGTCCCCAAGGGGAAATTTGTCTTGGGCACAGTATGTGGTTGCTTCATAAAGACATATGACATTACATTGATTCACAAAAGCTGACATGGTGTCATACAGTTACTTTACAGCAAACAGTTACAAAACAATTACAAAAGACAAATAAGCAAACATTTATCCATCGTCACTATTGTACCACTCTATTTGTCGTTGAAACTGAACTACTCACTTTGCAGGTAACAGCTCACCTCTCAAAATTATTTGACAACATGTCAGATCTTGAGTTTGCCAAAAATGGACAGTTGGACAATTCTAAACTCGCTGTGGGCATGTACAGCAAAGAGAGGGAATTTGTACCATTCCAGACTGAATGTCGCTGTTTTGGGCCGGTAAGTTAACATTCACGTAAAGGAACTGAAGATGCCACATTTCAAAAAAATAACTGAAATAACAGCAAAAATATTTTACATTAGGTGGAGGCATGGCTTACCTGTCTTGAGGAATCAATGAAGGAATGTGTCAGGTGTCACCTGTCTGAGGCTGTTTCTGTGTACGAGGACAGACCCAGAGAGCAGTGGATTCGCGACTTCCCCGCCCAGGTGGCCCTCACTGGATCTCAGATCTGGTGGAACAATGATATGGAGCTCGTGTTTAAAAGACTGGAAGAAGGATTTGAGTCTGCACTAAAGGACTATAACAAAAAACAGGTGAATTTTATGATGACACCTTTGCACTAATATACAGCATCCTGAGCTGGGTTTGTGTAGCCTCGTTGTGAGCTTTTCTCACAGCTCTGTTATCGCTTTTGTCAGCTTCGTTGGCACTATGTAAGGTGAGCCTGTCCTTGGTTGCTGTTTGAATAATCTCTCTCTCTCTTCACTGTTCTGCACTGATTAGATCTGCTGTCATACAGGACCACGGACAAATGCAAGACATGATGCTTCAGCTTAAATAAAACTATTTTTGATTGTCAGTCCTTCCTAAGTGTTTAATTGTGTTTCTTCCAAGTCAACCTCATGGGCTTCATTTGTACACCTACCATGTATGTTTTTGAAATTTTAATGACTCTAAGTATTTCACAACACAAGTGAGATGTGAGCTTAAAACCAAACCATGTTATGTCTGGTTATTGCCATTTTTGTCTATTGTGAATTTTAATTGGTGCTCTTGTCTTACCGTCTGTTTTTCTCAGCTTTGTTTTTTCATTCTTTTGCCTTCCTTAGATTTCTCAACTTAATTTGTTGATCGGCATGCTGCTGGGAGAGCTCAGCACAGGTGACAGGCAGAAGATCATGACCATATGCACTATTGATGTCCATGCTAGAGACATTGTTTCCAGACTCATTGCCCAAAAGGTAATGACAATTGAAACAACCCATAATCCGGATTTCTTTTTTAGCCTAATTAAGCTACTAACTTTGGTGGTAAAACTGAATCTACTTGTCATAAAGGTGTGTAAAATACCTTATAGTGTGTATTTTTGATTTTGCTTTTCTGAGGTTATATTTACAGTTTACGGAATATCTCAAGTCATATAGTATAGAGTTCAATTATCAATTTGCAGCCTAAAAAAACTTTTCCTTAAATTCAAGAAAAACCTGAGTAGGAATAGTACAGCTCCTGTCTCCATTAAACTAAAATAGATAGATAATAATGGACCATAGGCTCAGACTAAAGCAAAAATAGTTATGATCATTAAACCACCTGCTCATTATTTTTACTGCATCTGTTGTTGCCTGAAATCTCTTTAACATTGTTAAAAACTAGCTATCTGTGTTCTCAGGTCACCACATCCCAGGCCTTCCAGTGGCTTTCCCAGCTCAGACATCGTTGGTGTGACAAGCAGTATCACTGTTTCGTTAACATTTGTGATGCTCAGTTTCTTTACTCGTATGAGTATCTTGGAAATATGCCACGGCTTGTCATCACCCCCCTCACAGACCGGTAATCCTGCTGGCTATCTATTTTCAGTCTGAGCATGTTACTTTTCAATACATACGCTACATTTAGATTTGCCTGAAGGCACAGTTGTGTTTCTCTGTGTGCTGTGGCCATTTGCATTTTTAGATGCTACATCACCTTAACTCAGTCACTCCACCTGACAATGAGTGGAGCCCCAGCAGGCCCAGCTGGAACAGGGAAAACTGAGACCACTAAGGATCTTGGAAGAGCCTTGGGTGTCATGGTGTACATCTTTAACTGTTCTTAACAGATGGACTACAAGGTGTGAAATTCATCTGACTCTTCATATTTATTTCCCCTGGTCAATTGATGTCCTAATCAGTTGTTTCAGTAAATATGTTTAATTAAATGCAAAATGTAATTTTTTTGTTTATGATCTTAGTCAATTGGAAATATCTACAAAGGTCTGGCCCAGACTGGAGCGTGGGGCTGCTTTGATGAGTTCAATCGTATTGCCGTGGATGTTCTGTCAGTTGTAGCAGTGCAGGTCAAAACTATACAGGATGCCATTCGCTCTAAAAAGAAAAGGTAATTAAATGAAGCTGACTTCTGTAGCCTTTATGCTGTAAGAGTCCAAAATGTGTTAACTCCACATGCAACCTTACAGGTTCCTGTTTTTGGATAAAGACATTGTCTTAAAGCACTCTGTTGGGATTTTCATCACTATGAACCCTGGCTATGCAGGCAGGACAGAGCTACCAGAGAACCTCAAGGCTCTTTTCAGGTGGGATACAGTAACACCATTTATAGCGTGCCTTTTACAAAGCATTAAGTTCATTCTTCACTGTCTGTGTTCTGCTGTAGACCCTGTGCCATGGTGGTGCCTGACACTGAGCTCATTTGTGAAATAATGTTGGTCGCAGAGGGATTTCGTAGTGCTAAACTTTTAGCAAGAAAGTTTCTCACTCTGTACACTCTCTGCAAAGAGCTGCTCTCCCAACAGGTAGGAAGAAATCACATTGTTAGACTTTATACTGTTGGATTAGAACATAAACTATAAAATCTAAATATTTTATCTTTACCTCAGGAGGACATAAATACATTAAAAGTTCAATAATTCTCAGTACTTTTGTATGATATGATTTATGGTAGTGTAAACACATTGATGCACATTTTTTCTGTCTTCTGTTTGTCTCTCAGGACCACTATGATTGGGGTTTACGTGCTGTGAAGTCTGTTCTGGTTGTAGCAGGATCACTAAGAAGAAGAGACACAAGTAGACCAGAGGATCAGGTGACTCACTGTAAATGTGCATGTATGTGTGCCTCATAGTCAAAAGAGGAGGAGGGATTGTGTTAAATGTGCACCTTACTTTCCAGGTGCTGATGCGTGCACTGAGGGACTTCAACCTGCCAAAAATTGTGACTGAGGATGTGACTATCTTCCTGGGACTGCTGGGAGACTTGTTCCCAGGCCTGGAGGTGGAGAGAGAGAGGGACTGTGAATTTGAAAAGGCCGTCCGAAAGACCACACTGGAGCTCCGACTCCAACCTGAAGAGACATTCATCCTTAAGGTTTGAAATGATATGTTGTGTACCTACTCAATGCTTGAAAAAAGGAAGTAGCATCTTTTTCTAAGCGTTTATTTTGTCAGGTGGTGCAGCTGGAGGAACTCTTGGCAGTGCGTCATTCTGTCTTTGTTCTTGGAAATGCAGGAACTGGAAAAAGCCAGGTTGGATTTGTTGCCGGAAAAAGTAAAATGTAAATACTCAGTTTATTTTTATAAAGTGCATCAAATTTCAGGTATTTATCTTTTTAACAGATATTGAGAGTTCTCCACAAAACCTATGTAAACCTGAAGCGGAAGCCTGTATGGAATGACCTCAATCCAAAGGCAGTGGACAGAGATGAACTGTTCGGCTTTATCCATCCTGCAACTCGAGAGTGGAAAGATGGTAAACAGAGCTGGTTTTAGAATTTAGAACACAAGC
>JAQLOL010000025.1:13098022-13122244 GCA_029783665.1 Naso thynnoides | reverse complement strand
AACACAAGCGTCAGTGCTAACACAAAAGAGGCGCCAAGTGTGCTAATATCTTACAATCTTGGTTGTTGTTTGTGTTCTTCAATCTCTCTGTAAGGTTTGTTTTCATCGCTGATGCGAGAGCAAGCAAACATCTCCCACATAGGACCTAAGTGGATTGTGTTGGATGGGGACATTGATCCGATGTGGATTGAATCACTCAACACGGTGATGGATGACAACAAGGTACCTCCCTCCTCTTCGCTCATACACTATTGTCCCACACATAGCAACCAAAGTGGAATAGATAGAAAAAGATGTTTCTTACCCCCTCCTACAGCAGTCACTTCCTGCAGTGTGAGTACTTGGAGGCTTTTTTCCTCAGTGATGAATCATGTCACAGTGATCTTGTGCTTTTGAATTATTCTCAAATAGGTCCATCACACCTGATGAGATATGAAGGTGTTTTCTTATCATTTAAGTAGAGTCTTGTCCATCATGTTGGCCATTCAAATGTTAATGATGTTTGGAAACCGTAATGTTTCATGACATGTTTCAGGTCCTGACTCTGGCCAGTAATGAACGCGTGCCACTCACTTCCTCCATGAGACTGGTGTTTGAAATCAGTCACCTCAGGATGGCCACTCCAGCTACTGTGTCTAGAGCAGGAGTTCTCTATGTTAACCAGCAGGACCTTGGCTGGAACCCGTGAGTTAAAATTTTCATTTAGAAAGCATCTGAGCATTTTTCAGGTGTTCAATGCAATCCGGTCTTCTTCTATGTCACATGTTGTTCTTGTCGCAACAAAAGTAACTGTGTTGTGTAAAACTCTGTGTCTTGCCTCCATGACATTGTTCCAAGTATAAGTATGTGAAAATACTTTGAATACAAATGACCAATAATGACCACAATCATAATAATATGATTGTGGTCAGATAAGCACAGGAATATAAATTGATTCCTTGAATTGTTGCTCAGCTACGTTACCAGCTGGATTGACCAACGAGAGCGGCAGACAGAAAGGGCCCACCTCACCATATTGTTTGAAAAATATGTTCCACGTTGTCTAGAACGGATGAGAAACAACTTCAAGACCATCACTCCCATCCCAGAAAACTCTATGGTGCAGGTACCTAACACATATGCACTGACAGTCAGTTTTGTTCATTTTTTTTATGCTTATTCAGTCAGCAAATCACAATCAATTAATTATTTTCTTCCCGTTCAGACACTGTGCACTTTGCTCGACTGCCTTCTAACACCAGAAAATATTCCATCCGACTCTCCACGTGAGCTCTATGAGACCTACTTCACCTTTGCTTGCATCTGGGCTTTTGGTGGAGCCCTGTATCAAGATCAGGTATTACTGTGTTTTATTTAAATGGATGAAATTGAATATTGTATAACAATTCCAATTTCTCTTTATTTTACATATCAGCATGTATATAAGTAGATAGAAATGGGCATTCATGCTGCAGACATCACTGACTGTTGGGCAATGTATTTGGATATGTTTTCAGTACTTCTAGCAATAGTCCATCAAGTTATCACTCCACTCACTCCTGACTTTGTTCCTCTGTCAGAAAGGTGTAAATAAAGGCTGATGCATGACATATTGGCTTTTAATTCCATGTCAAGAGTTTTGAGTGACCAAGAATGGGATGAGCATAGCTATCAATTATTTGGGCTAATAGTGAGGTTGGCTATGAAATTATATGAATTAATGCATGATATCATATCTTCAATGATTTTTCCCAGCTCTGTGATTATCGGGTAGAGTTCAGTCAGTGGTGGACCAAAGAAATGAAAACAGTGAAGCTACCGACACAGGGGACTGTGTTTGACTACTACCTTGACCCTCAAACCAGACGGTTCCTGCCCTGGAATGATAATGTGCCCCCATTTGAAATGGAAACTTCTACACCATTACAGGTAAATACATATAAGCCACTGTACAGTAGATAATCATAAGAGGCAAACTCCTTAAAGAAAAAAAACCCCCAAAAATGAACAATACGGTCATATTAAAAATGTATGTCTGCTTCAGTGAACATTATAAGAGAGGGTAAAGTCACATCATGAGGTTATGGCAGGGGTGCTAGAATGGATGATAGGCTTTCCACTGTGTCTGATTACCATCTACTACACCCCATACCAGACTGTGTGGGGGTGAAGGCATGAGCAACAAGGATTGAGCTATCACCCACGCTCTATTGTCTTTCTTTATGCTCCTGCGTACAGCTGTGAATGCTCCAAAGGCTCTTGCTGAGCCATAATTAGTAGGGTTTTGTTCTGAGCAAATGATGCTATTATGACAGAATAGTTGTGGTGTTCTGGGGAAATACAAGAAATTATAAATCACATACAATTCAGTGAACACATGTCTGTCAATAAATCACACTCAAAGAAGGCCATAATAACTATGTATGTTTCTGTTCTCTGTCTTCCTGCTGTTTCTATGATTGCAGGCTGTTCTGGTGCACACAGCAGAGACTGTGCGTCTGCAGTACTTCATGGACTTGTTGCTGGAGAGAAGACAGCCAGTGATGCTTGTGGGGAACGCTGGAGTCGGAAAGACTGCACTTGTCAGGAACAAGTTAGACTGTCTGCCAGAGAGTTACACAGCCACAAATGTGCCCTTCAACTACTACACTACCTCTCTCATGCTGCAGGGTGAGTGGGGATTTTTGATTGTCCTGTAGTGCAGACTGGCACATCATGTAAACTGTAGCACCATCTGCTGGCAGTGTTCAGATTCAGGAGGAGTGGAGGGGGAGAAAACTTTACCTAAAGGTATTTTGCAGCCATTCCTCGTTCTCCAGAGTTTATCTTTGGAAGCTGATGTTTGCCTTGCATATATTAGGTAACTAGTTTGTTCGATGTTTTCTTTTTTTGTTAATATGTAATAAATTGTCTTGCTTTCCCTTGTAGTGGTTCTGGAGCGTCCACTCGAGAAAAAAGCAGGCAGAAGCTATGCTCCTGCAGGGAACAGAAGGATGGTCTACTTTATAGATGATTTGAACATGCCAGCTGTCGACAGTTACGGAACAGTTCAACCACACACACTTATACGCCAGCATCTAGATTATGGGCACTGGTGAGAAGCACTAGTTTATCAGTTGTGTGTTTCAGTCTTTGCCAAACTGCAAATTGTTCAGCTGATTAAACCAGACCTTTTTTTCTTTCTTGCTATTTGTAGGTATGACAGACAGAAACTGACCCTAAAAGAAATTAACAATACCCAATACATTGCCTCTATGAATCCAACTGCAGGGAGCTTCATTATCAACCCAAGACTGCAGGTTTGTTTCCCATTTAAAATGTCCCTATTCTTATTTTCTGGTGTTAAAGTAAAGATAATTTTGTTATATTTATATATAGTTTCCTTCCAATCTTTTACCAAGAGTATAGTCTGTGTGGGTGGGACTGTTTTAGTGTGAGGGCAGGGATTGAAGGAGAGCATTGGAAAATCTGAGCATAAATTCAAAAACTAATGATCTCAAATTCTTGTGTCAAAATATAGAAAGTAAGCATAGTTTACAGTAAAGTGAATTTGTGCATAGATTGCATAACATCTTTTAATTATTAAGATTACCAATACTATATTTTCTGTAATTTATTTTTGCCTTTGCTCTTTACAGAGACATTTCTCAGTGTTAGCGGTGAACTTTCCCTCATCTGAGGCCCAGATGTCCATCTTTGGTCAGATCCTGTGTGGCCACTTGAGGCAGCAGCTCTTCAGTCCACTGGTTCAGAGGACTGCTGCAGCTGTAGTCCAAGCTGCCATAACTCTTCATCACAAGATGGTTCACAGCTTTCTGCCCACAGCCATCAAATTTCATTACACATTTAATCTTCGAGACTTGTCTAACGTCTTTCAGGTAGTGCTGATAGCAGGTAATTTGTGCAGTCACACTTCTGAATTAAAGAGAAATAATAATATGATTATCTTTGCTTTTTAGGGCATCCTCTTCGCTGGGCCTGATAGTGTCAAAGAGAGCACTGACCTGGCACTGTTGTGGCTTCATGAGTCCTGCAGAGTGTACTCAGACAGACTGGTTGATGTCATGGATCTGCAGCTCTTCCGGAGGCTCCAGATGGAGACTGTGCATGAATGCTTAGAGGTGTAATACAAATTCTGATAAACACTGTAAACTGTATAAATTGCTGTTCTTCACCTTCAGATAACAACAGTAGCTGAGAGATTTAAATGATTTATCATGCTTGTCCTCCCACAGGGACTGGAGGATAAAAAGGTGACAAAGCAGCCCCTCCTCTATTGCCACTTTGCCCAAATGGGCGATGAAGCCTCGTATACTCCTGTTACAGACTGGTCTGTGCTCAGGTCCATCCTTACAGATGCCCTGGAGAGCTACAATGAGCTCAATGCAGCCATGAATCTGGTGTTGTTTGAAGATGCCATACAACATGTGTAAGAACAGCTTGTTCCCATATTATTATAATGATCATAGTAAACCTCAAAAAATATTTTCGTGTGATTATGTTCCCTAAGTGTTTTGCACCCATTATCCAATATTAAACCTGAGGCACTTAAAGCATGTCGGCTGAAAAAAGAGCTTATAAACGTAACATAAAAACAGTAAAAAAGGACATGAACAATTTTATAAAAAATAAAGATAGGCAGTTTAATACTGGAAAGAAAGTTAATATAACGTGAGTTACTGACACATGTTAAAAGTTTACAAGCTGCACATGTACACATGTACATACGTACATATTAAAAGGTTGAAATACAGTCTGTATAGATTAAGAATATTTGGTTGGATAGAGATGTTTTGTAGCATAATAATGATTGTGTTGTTGCTAGCTGTCGCATCAGTCGTATCCTGGAGTCTCCAAGGGGTCATGGTTTGCTGGTTGGGGTCGGGGGCAGCGGGAAGCAGAGTCTGACCCGACTGGCTGCCTACATGTCCTCTGTGGAAGTCTTCCAAATCACCCTGATGAAGGGTTACAGCATCCAGGATCTTAAGGTAAATACTGATGTTGTTCATAGGTTACAGTCAAACAAACTGTCAAAGACCGGAAAACCTCTTAAAATATGCTCTCTTGAAAATAAAAATCAAAATCTCTCCATCAGTTTCCGTTCTGGCTGCATGCGAGATATTGATGTACCAGTAATTCAGTTTTGCTCCCCACTGACACGGTAACCACATGTCAGATGCTATTTAATACCGTAGAAATATGTTTCAATATTTCATTGACGATACAAGTTTGTCAATTTAATCATTTAATAGCCTCTTTAAAAAATCAAACCATTATCATGGGACTTGTGCTGGCCCATTGATTATGCACTCTATATCAGTGTGACCATTAAACTGTAGGTGTCCCTTTGTAACTTGTGTGTGTTATCTAGATGGATCTGGCAGGCTTGTTTCTCAGGACTGGAGTGAAGAACCAGTGTGTGGCTCTGCTCCTGACTGATGCACAGATAGCTGATGAACGGTTTCTGGTCATTATCAATGACTTACTGGCATCAGGTCAGAACCAAAGTGCATAACAGTCAGACTGTGCTCTGTTTTTTCTGCCTGAGAGATACACCTATTGTAAATTTAGTTGTAGATTTTTCCTGTCATCAATAAACTTATTCAGTCTTTGAAATCATTCTGAAACTAATAATTGAATTAAGAGTAAATATGAATTGCTACAACTTGTACAACTATTATTGACTGTGCCTTTCCCTCCAGGAGAAATTCCTGAGCTGTTCAGCGAGGAGGAGATTGAAGGTATTGTGACGAGTGTGAGAGCGGAGGTCCGACGCCTCGGACTGCTGGACAGCAGGGAGAACTGCTGGAAGTTCTTTACTGGCCGAGTTCGGCTACAGCTAAAGGTCTGGTGCTTTAAAATTTTCCTTCCCTCCTTCACCAGTGCTTTTAGCCTCGTCATATTTGAAGAATGAAAATGTCTGATATTAATATTACTGACTTGCTTTTTTAATTAAGTGATTTCCCTGTAAAATTCTGTTTAGTATATAAATTAGCCACCTTTAGTTGTCTTGAAATGAAAAATACTTTTTTTTTTCTTCCAGTGTTCCTCCATGGTAAACTGCTTTCTTTTTTACTAGCATACCAACAATAACTGCCTAGTTATTAATGTGGAGGATGCACAAAATTTACAGAAGTTGAAAACACAAAATAGGATCTGTGTTGTACTAAAATGTAACTGAAAGCGCTTGAATATACCCTCACAGGCAACATTCACAACAAGAAATTATTCCATTAATTAAACAAGAATTTTCAAGAAATTAAAGTCGTAGCGCATACTCTAGCATGTTTGAGCTACAAATTAAAAGCACAGCTGCTGCCTAACGTGGTTAAATATGTTTGACAACCTGAATTAACGGAGCCAGACAAACTGTGGTGTTAAAAGGAAGGAAATTCTTGTCTTGGTATACATGTGTGCCATCCAGCTCGTCTTTGCGCCAGGGCCTCTGGTAGCGTCACCGTCTGCTCTAACCAACTGCAAATGTGGCTGCCTGTCTACATGCCAAGTTGATGAAAGTGGTGGCACAGAAGGCTGCCAGTTATGGTTTCCCTTTTGTATGCATCTGTGATATCTACGACCCTTGTTGATTTTCCAATGTGCACTTGGCTGCATGTCTTGTCATGCTCAAGTATGGGGATTTGCAAAGATCTGTTTGTGTACAGTATGTGTGCTTGAGTTACCCTTTGTCTCCTTTGGTTCATACTTGCAGGTGGTACTTTGCTTGTCTCCAGTGGGCAGTGCACTTCGGGTTAGGGCCCGTCGATTCCCTGCTGTTGTTCAGTGCACCACCATTGACTGGTTCCATCCTTGGACTTTAGAAGCTCTGCAGTCAGTCAGCTACAGGTTCATCCAAGAGATTGAAGGCATTGAGGTCAGACCTTTGAACTCAGATATCTCACCATCTTCTTACCTACATGGACAGATTCTCAGTGAAATGATTATTTCATGGCTCCCTTCTCTCCATTGCATGCACACACTGTATAATGAATTGCAAATAACAGTATTGACTATCAGAGATAAATCTATGGTTTTGACTACAGTTGAGTAAATTCGCCTATGTTTTACATGTATCTCCTCCAGACTGACTTAGACTTTAATGAACACCTTCTAATTACTACAGTGCAGCTGGATTAACGTCTCCATAGATCCCTCATCATTAGTTCTCTAGTGAGGTACTGACAAATTGCTGAACACATGCCTGGAGACTCACAGTGAGTGCAGGCATATCATTGTTTTCCATCATAGCAGTGAAACGATCACAACCCAGAATCATTTATGTTAATGAGAGAAGAGTGATTAAGCACATAACGACCCTCTGAGGAGGCACAGCTGTCACAACCAGGAAGTGTCATCACATTTGTGAACATGTGCCAGGCTATTACTTTCCACTTTTTGTGTGTGTGTGTGTGTGTGTACATCTGTCCATCCATGTGTCAAAGTTCATGTGCAGCAAAAAAGAAAAAAAGAAAAGTGTCCTAATGGAAGCAGTAGTACAAAGCTGTTGTATTATTAGAGCATTAATATTTAGATGCAGAGACAACTTCAGCATTTATATTATCAGAGGTTGGAGGTGGGGTTGAGTGATAGTTGTAGCTGTGGCTGTGGTAGACCAGCGTTTGGGCAGGAGGGTAGTAGTTCAAGCTGCAACAATTTCTTGATTAATCGATCAAGGGAAAATCAATGAATTAATCACCACTTTTATCATCAAATACATGTTTTATTTTTTAAAATATAAAAATAAAAAGCATTTGCTTGTTTCAACTTCTTTGATGTGAGCATTTGACCTTGGGTTTTTGACAATACAAAAACAAGATATTTGATGAGATCAACCTTCGGCTGTGAGAAACTGGAACAGGCATTAATCTTTTTTTTTTTCATACTCAATAAACAAATCAATTCATTGAGAGTATTGTCTGCAGATAAATCAATAATGAAAATAATCACTGGTTGCTGGACACATAGCTTTATAGTTTCAGTCAGACTAAGGTACTCAGAGAAGGATGTGTAGAATAACTACTTTTGGATGCAGAAATGACTTTGTGTTTGTTCAGTAATAAGCATTAATAACAAAATGTTCTGAAAACTTCAAACCAAACAATATATGAGAAATTACTGTATATATGAGGTTATTCATGATTATTTATCTTTTTAAAGAGGCAGGGAAAGAAATTAAATGGTCATTTATTTAAAGTTAGAGATATGCAACCCACTAAATAGTTGTTACACAAGGCCAATCAATGTGAACTTCATTCGCATCTCAACTAACATAGCATGCTTTGTCAAAGAGAATATGTCAGATCTTAATTAATAATGATTTTTTTCCTACTGGCTCCATGATCATTAACAATGGCTTTTTGTGAGTTATGGTTAGGTTTGATCCACGTATTCTCCGCTCATTTGTTTTTGCTTTAATTGATCGCTAACTGTGTGATTAATTTAGGTTCTGTGTCATTGAGCACCATATGATGAATACCTAGTTGGAATGTAGTACAACAGCCTCTGTAGACAATGTTTAGAAAGTTAGAGGACATTAGAGATAATGTAAACAGTGTGCATGCTTTACAAGCTGCACGTCAGTGGTCTAAACACATTATTTTCACAGAGGTTTCAAAGCCTAATCATTCCTGCTAGCTGCACCTAAATTTCAGATTGAGTAAGTCAGGGCCAGCCAAGTAAGATGGCAAAACTTGTAGATGAATTCAAAATTTATGAAGATAATATTTCAGTCCCCATCAGGTAGGGATGTTAAACTCTACTCAATCCAGCTCACCCCGTACTCCCCTCTCCCCCCTTGTCTGCTTATTTTTACAGCCTGCCGTCCAGGAATCCATCAGTCTTTTCATGGCCTACGTTCACACCAGTGTCAACCAGGCAAGTGAAAAATACCAGCGCAATGAGAAGAGGTACAATTACACCACCCCCAAGAGCTTTCTCCAGCAAATCACCCTGTACAGGAACCTTCTGGAGAGGAGTTGGGCTCAGCTCCAGCACAAGATGAACCGGCTTGACAGTGGCCTTCAAAAACTCCAAACCACTGCCACCCAGGTAAGCCTCGGTACTGTATACTGTAGGAGACTAATGTAGTGTTCCATTTAAACAGTGTTTTGTTTTCCCCTGACAGTGTGTATAATAATCTTTTCTCTGTTTTAGGTTGAAGATCTTAAAGCCAAACTGGCATCCCAAGAAGCTGATCTGACCTTTAAAAAGCTGAATATTGAGGCTCTAATTACAAAAATTGGACTGCAGACTGAGAGGGTTAGCAGCAAGAGAGAGGCTGCAGATGTCGAGGTACAAAAGGTGAGATATTACATTTAGGTTTTCATGCCATGGGAATACATGCCACACCATGTCACATCATTCATTACACACAGTTTTTGTGGTTTAGCTCAATGTGTTTGTTTTTTACAGGTTGCTGTGATCCAGGCAGAAGTCTCAGTAAAACAGAGAGACTGTGAAAATGACCTGGTGAAGGCAGAGCCGTCGCTGACAGCAGCCACAGCAGCCCTGCACACCCTCAACAAGGTACTTCATTGTTATCAACACTCAATTTTACCAACATGCATGTTATCAACCAAACCTTCAATCATTCTAAAGATTACATGTATTTTAATAACTTTTAAAAGGTGAATCTTACCGAGCTGAAGGCCTTTCCAAACCCTCCAGCCGCAGTGATCAATGTAGCAGCAGCTGTGATGGTTCTGCTAGCCCCCCGCGGTCGAGTGCCAAAGGATCGGAGCTGGAAGGCGGCACGGGCCTTCATGGGCAAGGTTAAGCTGTCATGTCAATCACATCAGCGTGATTAATGCCAATCTAATTTGTGTGTGGGCCTTGACCCTGGCCCTGCACAGCATCTCTCCAATGCTCACATTACAGCTGTATGGCTCCATGAATATGCTTACTCGGTAGAGGAGCAACTGTGTTCATCCCAATCACAACCTCTAGCCAATATTAATGCAAGTGTGGTTATAAAAATATGTATATGTAAATTCATTGATTTGATTTATCAAATTTATTTGGTGAGTATGTGATACATGCCTCTTACATTCATATTTTTAACAAGAGGCAAATCTTCACTGTGATCCTGTGAATGGCTGTTGTTGGGGAATAGTAAAAAAAAGATGATTTATTTGGTAAATATGGCAATTTTTTAAAGACACATTTTAAAAACTAAAAAATACCCTTTCTTATTCAAGGTGAAAGAAATTCCAGTCTCATACCTTATTAAGTATTGCTCCAAATCCATTCATAATTTTTTACATAACAACAGAGATGATTTTTAAGTGGAGTTTAATGGAGAAAAAAAGTTTATCAATAAGGA
The DNA here is from genome assembly GCA_029783665.1 of Naso thynnoides. NCBI lineage: Eukaryota > Metazoa > Chordata > Actinopteri > Acanthuriformes > Acanthuridae > Naso > Naso thynnoides. The sequence continues at coordinate 13,111,947 of JAQLOL010000025.1, read as the reverse complement.
AATCCCTTATAACCTTGTACAATTCTATGTAACTTTGTGCTGGTGTGTCCCCTGTTTTTACGCTTATGTCTGTCAGGTGGATGATTTCCTGCAGGCCCTTGTATCATATGACAAGGAACACATCCCTGAATCCTGTTTGGCTGTGGTCAAACAAGACTATCTTAGAAACCCAGAGTTCCACCCTGATCTAGTTCGGACCAAATCTACAGCTGCAGCTGGTCTCTGCGCCTGGACCATCAACATTGTAAAATATTATGAGGTCAGGCAAAGCCCTCAGATAGTTAGTAGTTATGATAAATGTTAATTAATTTTCTTGTATTTTAAGAATGTTTGCTCTTCAGTGTGGAGCTTTTATCATGAGTAGGTCTACTTTTTTTCACAGATTTATTGTGAGGTCATTCCAAAGAGGCATGCGTTATCTCAGGCTAATACAGAACTGGAAACTGCAACTGCCAAAATGTTAACAGTTCAAAAGAAGTTGGCGGTAAGTGCAATGTTATCATTTACCTAAATGGAGCCATGTAGTCTGAGAGCAAGATTTTTTTAATGGTTTTTAATTTTTTCCGGTTTCCTTTGCTTTGTTTTCTGTAGGATCTTGATGCCAGCCTTCAGAGTCTAACAGCTCAGTTTGAAAAGGCAACAGCTGAGAAAATCAGCTGCCAGGAGGAGGTGACGTGTACTAACCAGACCATAGAGCTGGCCAACCGACTAGTCAAAGGCTTAGAGGTAAACCAGGAGAGATAGATGGGTATGGTTGTGGCGTTAAGGCCGATCTGGCATAAAGTAAACTGTCAATTTGCTGGAGGCAGGCATGGTGAGGTGCTGGTTAATCGAATTGCATCAGTAGTCTGGACCAGAAGTTGTTATGCCCTGGCAAGACAGCCTGACAGTTGTTTGAGTAGATCAGGCAAAGAGAGATTTTACAGCCTGGCCCAGCAGCATACTGGGGACTTGTGAGACAGGTAGAGAGGGCTGAACCACAGAACACGCATGACTGAACTGGGCAACTGGCTGGTTGAAAGGTTTCCAGATGGAGGAAAAGAAGAGAAATGACAATGGCGCTACACTAACACTGCTCTCAGTCAGTGCTGTAAACAGTTTGTGTTTGTATTTACTGTACATACTGTATACATGGTGCACATGTGTACAGATTATGTGTTGGTAAATTTTAAATAGTGGTGTAGTTATATAAATATTGTATTCAGTTGTTATTTTTCTGTGCATTCATTCTTCAGACTAGAGTATTTATTGTCTTTGTGGATGCTAATATGAAATAAAAGATGACCGTTTCAGTGGCCATTATGTAAGTTCGACTTTCTTATTCCAGAAAATAAATGTGGTTTGCATGGAACAGCTTGGCTTTTAAGCATATCAAGATAAATGTTTTGTCTTTATGGCATTGACCTGGAAGCAATAGTGTTCAGACTAATAAATCAGGCCGTCTATATTTAATCATTAACTTACCTCAAAGCCTCAACAGCTGTTGGAAATTAACAATGTCTCTCCCCAGACTGAGTGATATTACAGGCAATCCATAATACATTAGAGTAAAATTATAGTGATTTTTAACTGTCTGAGAATTTATTATGTGACATATTCTAGATCCACAGCCCCTTGTAAGAAAATGCCATGCATGATTTATTGTTGTAGTGCTGTCAGAGTCATAGTATTGAAGGTTTAAATTAATGCTAAATTGATGCTGAGTGGATTTGCAGCCAAAGTTTCAATGCTATTTTACAGGAATTGCACTTGTATGCTTTATTGCTTACATCTTCTTAGTTTGTATAATAAATGGAGTGTAAAGTTGCCCAGCATGTACATTTCCCTGCAGTGACGAGCAAAACTGTCCTCAGATGGGCTTGAAACATTCTCCTCGTAAATTAGTTTTTCATGTGTCTGCAGTGAATTCTAAAAATGATATTCAATCCTTGTCTTTGTGTCTTTCAGTCAGAGAATGAACGTTGGTCCCAAGCAATTGTTCAGTATCAAAGGCAGCAAGAAACTCTGTGTGGTGATGTCCTCATCACTTCAGCATTTGTCTCCTACATGGGTTACTTTACCAGGCAGTATCGTGTTGATCTCCTCAACAACACTTGGATCCCTTTCCTTCGGTCTCTGAAGGTAAGGCCAACAGACTTTTTGCTCTTTAGTTGTTTAAAGACTAACAAACATCCACAGCAGACTCTGTGAACTAGAGGTCATCATTCTGCTACCAGTGCTCCCACTAAAGTGACATCATTGCTCTGTTTCTGTTCCAGGTCTCTGTGCCCCTGACAGACGGCCTGGATCCAGTCCTCATGCTTACAGATGATGCCACTGTGGCTGCCTGGCATAACCAGGGCCTGCCAAATGATAGGATGTCCACTGAGAACGCTGCCATCCTGACCACCAGTGAGCGTTGGCCACTCATCATTGACCCACAGCAGCAGGCCATCAAGTGGATCCGAAACCGGCTAGGTTCAGAGCTGAGGGTGGTGCAGCTGGGACAGAGAGGGTGAGAGGGACTATCTATCGTCTGTTTGCGATCACAGTGTCCTGTTTTAATATGTCAATGAGTGTTAATATACTTTAAAAACATGCAAGTCAGAATGCATTTTTATGCTCTTTTATTCGATTTCTTTTTTTTTTTTTATCAGCAGGTATCTAGATGTGATTGAGCAAGCCCTTGCATGTGGTGAAACAGTTCTCATAGAAAATCTGACTGAAACAGTCGACCCAGTCTTAGAGCCTCTGCTGGGCAGAAACACTATCAAAAAAGGAAGGTTGGTACAAACGCTGTAACTTTACATTGACATTGTTTTATAAGGGATGCCCTGGTAGTTCAGTTGGTAGAATGTGCACTCTCTGTGCAGAAGCTGTATTTTAACTGTTACCGCCACTGGTTCGATTCCACCCTGTGATCCTATTCTGCCTGTCATGCACTCTCCGTTTCCCCCATTTCCTGTGGAAATCTTCAGCTTTCCTATTAATAAAATCACAAAAGCCCCAAAAATATCTTTAAAAAAACAAACAAACAAACAAACGAAAAACATTGTTGTATAAATAATATATGAAATATTAAATAAGCTCAACAATACTTAACTTGTTGTCTCTTAGACGATATTTAGCACAGGGCCGTTCATCACTGGAAAACATTTAAATCAATGTTTAGTTGTTGTATCTGTGGTGCTACACCTCTTAATATGCCCACAATTTGTCCCAGTGTGTCTGTGGTGTTGGACAATAGTGGCAGATTTGCCAGATGGTTGAATCTCACTGAGCATTGAAACACCAGTAAGACATGACTGAATGCGTTATTATTGCCCACTCTTTAGATTATAAATGAATTTGCAGCGCGTGTTCTGAATCCCCAAGGCCTACGTATTGATTTGGCCCTCAAGATGGGTGATAGATGTATATTTGTGTGTTCATATTCTTGAGGTGCGATGAATATTGAACAGCTGAGCCTCAGTGTAAAAGCTGAATTTAGGGGCAGTCATGGTTATGTATAAGGACTCCTGTCACTGACAAAAAGATGGCGTGTAACACACTTAATTCACTAATCCTCCATCATTATATCAAATTAAATTTCTCGTCTTTAATTTCATAATGCTGGTGGGGGTTTCTGGCATTTGTCTGCATTAATTTATTTGGACAACACATTAATGAATCAGCATTACACTCAATAAGATGACATTGCATTTGAATTCTCTTGTATAAAAATCCAATGTTATTTGTCAAAAGGCCATCATGTATGGGCATTTTGTGTCATTTAGCCACGGACAAAACATTAAGACCAGTTCAACTTGGTTTAAAATCTTTTCTTTTCTATTATTAAGTTATAAATGCCTCCAAGTGACATTTGGTTGAAAGACCCTGTATTTTGGAAATCTGTCTGACTTTCAAACATGTCATCTGCTGCCCACTGCAATCCACTTCACAAATATAACAGTGCCTCTAAAATAGCTGCCCTGTAATTACTTTTGTTCAGTTACCAATTACCCTCAACAGGCAAAACCCAGCAAATTTCCCCAACGGGACAACCAAAAGGAGAATAAATACAACATACTGGCATTCTGCTTTGACCTCTCCTTCAAAAATATGTATGTACATATTGCTCTTGCTCTAATCTATGTGTGACAATGAATATTATTAAATATCTTGGTGCATGTTGAACTTGCTCTGAAGTCCTGTCTGTCCTGACGTTACAATTCATCATAATAAATCTGATTATAAGTATATCCCTTGTAGATGACCCACACACTTGTTTCTGTCCATGATTAATACAGCCTGCTGGAGCAGCCATGATGGATCTGGTAGGGATCCACAGCTGAAGTTCATTAATAATTGGAATGTTGTAGAGTGTGAAGTAATGAATACTAATTATTCCTTTCATGGCTGACGGAAGACTACAAGCCAATCCATCAGCAAGGACTTTAATTTGGTGGAGTAATGGTTCTATCAATAGTACATTAATTCTGGCTTGTGAAGATATAGAGTTAAACCAGACCAAGGCCATGAGGAACCTAAGCAGTATTGGGGCCTTGCCTGACATCCAAGGGGTAATTAGAGAAAAATGAAAAGCCACCAGGTTCGTCAAGCCGGTGCTAATTTAATTGAAATGCAGGAACAGATAAATATTTGCTGATGTGGTGATAATCTTTCATATTATTTCAAGATTATTTGTCTGTAGTGTAAGTGACATTTGCGAGTCAGACTGAAGTTCTTTTCTGTGTTTGCGATTAAATGCATAAAAATTAGAAGTTGATGAGCTGAGATGCAGAAGGACAAAAATATCTTTGTGATATTTGTAGCCATGGAGTTGTCACATCATCAATAATGTTTCACTTTTTGAAAGTTGATGTTAATGTTAATTGATTGAAAAAAAAAAAAAACCTGCAGCATGTTTAACTCTGATGTTTTTTGCAATTAGATTCTTTGTTCTTGCGAAGTAGAACTAAATTATTATTATAATGTATTTAGCAAAGTGGTAATTTTTAACAATAACTCTAAACATTGAAGTTTGTTCTTCAACTTGGCAACCGTAGTTTGACAAAACACTGAAACACAAATTCTAAATCAGCGGACTAACTTTCTGAAGCTTTTAATTAAGTATGAATTATTGTCAAATACAGTAAAAGTTATCATCAATTATTGTAGATAGCAGCTACAAAGATAAGTTTTCACAGGTTTTGGAGAACATAACTTGTACTCTGGCAGCCTTATAACAAAGCCGAGTTGTGTAAGTGTCCCATAGAAATATAATAGCAGAACAGTTAAGTCCTAATTTTTAAAACATGCACTCCCCTGTTATACAGGTACATTCAAATTGGGGGCAAGGAGTGTGAATACAATGGTAACTTTCAACTCATTATCCACACAAAGTTGGCCAATCCCCATTTCCCTCCTGAGCTCCAGGCCCAGACAACCCTCATCAACTTCACAGTGACTCCTGTGGGCCTGGAGGAGCAGCTGCTGGGACAGGTAGTGTCCTGGGAAAGGCCTGACCTGGAGGCCCAGAAGGTGATTCCTTACTGCTTTAGTGGAAAACCGTTAAACATAAAGCATTTCATTAGTTATTTTGCACACGAGACGGCAGCTCATAATACCAAATGCTTGTACGTAAAGCCTGAATTGTTTTGTGCACATTTCTTAAGATGGAGCTGACCACGCAGCAGAACCATTTCAAGATTGAGCTCAAGAGGTTGGAGGATGACCTGTTGAATCGGCTCTCTGTGGCCCAGGGTAATTTCCTGTGTGATATTTCGTTGGTGGAGCAACTCGAAAACACCAAGACCACAGCTGCTCGCATTCAGCGCAAGGTGAGGTCATTACACAAACAGGGTGCTCTCAGTCATCCCACAGTACTCAAGTGCATGTTGTTTTGGACCCTCAAATGTTTTTGAATGTCACAGAGTAAGCGCCTCATTTTATTGCATTAGCTGCCAAGGATGTGTAGGAATATGTGTAATGAGAGAGTTTTGGAGCATGACTGAGAGCCTAATAGCTCATTTTGTGCAATTGGAACACACAGGTGGTGGAGGCCAGAGACAATGAGACAAAGATCAACGAGGCTCGAGAACTATACCGCCCAGCAGCCGAGAGAGCGTCACTCCTCTTCTTCATCATCAGTGACCTCAGCAAAATTAACCTCATGTACCAGTTTTCTCTCAAGGTGAAACCTTTACCCCTGCAGTGCTATCAGCGGACACACATTGTTTTTTGCGGCATTTAAAACAAAACTCAAATTCCACTCTGACTATTGGTTTTCTAGTTGTTTCTCTTCGTGATAAAAATTATTTAGGCACAGCTCTGCTTCTGCAAATCAGCTTAATGTGAGATACTATACCAAAACTGTATTACTATGAAAGTCATATTTTTATGTTAAGCTGTCAATCCAGTGGTCCTGGCTATTGTATTGTATTCACTGTCCCTCTTGGTTGTGTTCCAGACCTTTAACTCAGTGTTTAAGAAAGCAATGGAGCGCACAGAATGGGACGAGGATGTGAAGACCCGAGTGCACAGCCTCACCGAGGCCATCACCTATTCTGTATTCCTGTACATCAGCCAGGGCCTGTTTGAGAGAGACAAGTTAACCTTCTTGTCACACACTGCCTTCCAGGTGAGGGACTTGGGGCCGCCTCAAAGGTGGGGCCTCCTGTCATCCTCATCAATCAAAGTACTTTTCTGCCCCCACATTAACTTCAATTAAAAGCAGTCAGCAGGACCATACGCTGCTATTGATTACCTCTCACACCTTCCCCCCGTGGCTGCTGTTCAGACAGTTGGTTCTGACAAGGGGGTTGGTTCTGATGGCATAATGCAATTATCTGTCATTGTGCCAACTGTTTTCATCTTAGAAATTGTACTGCTCTGAAGGCTGTCCTTCATGTGGCTATTTCACACTCAGAGGCATTGATTCAGCCTTTATGATTTTGCACAACCCCTCAACCAGACGTTTCTTGCAGTTTTCCATCATTTTGAAAATGATTGAAAAGAGATCAATACTTCATAGATAATTTCAAACTGCTCTTGTTTCTTCCCCACAGATTCTGCTGAAGCAGGGCCTGATTGATGCCCAGGAGTTTGACTTCCTGCTGCAGTTCCCTGTAGCTAGCAGAGTTAGTCCTGTGCCCTTCCTCTCTGCTCACGCCTGGGGAGCCATTAAGGTAGAGTTGAGTTGTTAACATGTGTGGGATATTGGTTACATTTTCATTCTTGTTACTCAGCAGGACATCACAGCAGGTACATAATATCTTTCACTGATTAGAGAGGTCTGACACTATCTGTTGTTTGAATACAGGCAATTTCTACATTGGAGGAGTTCAGTGGCCTGGACAGAGATGTGGAGAGCTCACCAAAGCGCTGGAGGAAGATTGTTGAATCCAGTTGTCCTGAAAAGGAGAGACTTCCCCAGGACTGGAAAAATAAAAGTTCCTTTCAGAAGCTCATCATCCTTAGAGCCCTTCGCCCTGATAGGATGACATATACACTAAGGTGAGTAAAAAGACCCATGTGTACTTATATTTGTAAGTGCTATATATCACTAAGATTGTCATTCATGTTTCCTGGCAGGAACTTTGTGGAGGAAAGCATGGGAACAAAATATGTGGAGGCCTTCAGGCTGGAATTTAACAAGTTGTATGAAGACAGTGGTCCATCAACCCCTGTGTTCTTCATCCTCTCACCTGGAGTGGATCCACTTAAAGATGTTGAGAAACTAGGTATTTGGGGCGTTGTTTGCTATTTCCACAGCCTTTGTCACTTGGTAGAAAAAACATTCAAATATTCTCTCTATGCAGGACTGAAGCTGGGATTCTCCATTGACCAGGGCACTTTGCACAATGTATCCCTGGGACAGGGGCAAGAGGAAGTAGCTGAGAGGGTTCTGAAGAACACCTCTCAGTTAGGACACTGGGTCATTCTGCAGGTTGGAAGCATTTCTATACAGTCTATACAGTGATTAGGCTACTGTGGCGGCTTCTGGCTTCTCCTCCAGCCTGTGTGCAGTGCACCTAATGATATCATCTCAGCCCATGCACAAGAGAAATAAACTCAATTTGGTTCAATAAAAACCATAATTGGCTAGATCAGCTCTGTAAATGCAGCCAAGTGAGTCACTGGAGGCTTACTTACTAATTCAGAACAAAGCAAGACACTCTTTTTAGAATAAATCCTTTACAAATAATCACAAAAAATAAATAAAAATAAATGTATTTAATTAACCTATAATATATATTTTTTGTAATCTTGTTAAAATGTTATTTGTTTAGAATATACACCTGGTGGCTCACTGGCTGCCTTCTCTAGATGCTCTTCTGGAGACAACAGCGGCAGACTGTCATCCAAGTTACAGGCTGTTCATCACAGGGGAACCAGCGCCGAGCCCTGAGCAGCATGTTATTCCCAGAGGCATACTGGAGAATGCCATCAAAATCACCAATGAGCCTCCAACTGGCATGAACGCCAGTCTGCATGCGGCTCTCAACAACTTCAGTCAAGTGTGTGAAACACTTAAAATAGATTCTAAAGGGAGCATTTATTCAATATGTCCCAAACCTGTTACTTACCGTCTTTCTCCCTTTTCAGGAGACTCTTGATGTGTGTTCCAGGGAACAGGAGTTCAACTCCATGTTCTTCTCCCTTTGTTTTTTTCATGCTTGTGTTATGGAGCGCCGCAAATTTGGTCCCCAAGGGTGGAACCATAACTACCCATTCAGCACTGGAGATCTCACCATCTCAGCCAGTGTCTTGTACAACTACTTAGAGGCCAACACCAAAGTAATTTTTTACCACTTTTTTGATGATTGATCATCATTTATGTATGTTTAATCATATATTTATTGCTAGTGATGAAACTTCTAATTTGTTTTTATATTACTTTCTTAAGCTGTCTAAATTTATAATGATAATGGTGATTGCAGTGAAATTATTGTCAGACAGGGATGTTGAATTACAGTGCAGTGTATTCAGTTACTTATTGAAATCTTTTGTTCCTCTGTTATTTGCGGGAAATGCTCACTCTTGTCCTTTTTTCACATTTCTTTTCTTATAACCATGAACAGGCAACCTATAATTTAGCTTTATTTCATGAAGACAAAAAATCCATTCTCGGGGTGCTGCACCCCTCACCACTCCTAATGCATTTCTCTCAGAACTCCTATTACTCTGGTCACAACCAATTATGTCTCTGAGGTATTCTGCCCTCCAAAAACGAATGTCCTTCATTATGTTAACCAAACAGTAACCTGTATGTGCGTATACAGAGAATTCATTAGGAGGGCAATGAAGCGTAATCCTAAATGTAATTACATGCAGCCAATGTGACAGTTCACAACACTACATAAGTGATCACTGCAATTAGAGCTGATGAAGGAAGCAATTTGCAAAACAATACAGGTACAAATGATTGTGAACCTCCAGCTTTTGTAATTTGTTATGAATCACAGGTTCTTTTCTTCCTTCTTCACCCTCACGGATCATAATCTCCCGCTGAGGAAAAGACTCTTCTGTCATACATTAGATCAGTGTGTGTAAAGAAACATAATTTTGTTACATTTCCCTGCCGTTATCATTATTACAAGAGCTCATTTGGGAAAAGAGCCATTCTCGTTAGAGCCTGAAGTTCCAAAAGGAGGAAGGAGAATGCAAGAATGTGGGAAAAAAAGGACTTCAAATGAGTATAAAATCATTTTTTAGATGAACTTGAAATATTATTTGTGTCTTGAAAATGATTTTAACAATTAACTTATTTAGTTTTTTTTAGTTTTGAGATGCTTATAGTTATTTAAATTCTGCATTTTCTTATATTAGCCTGCAGACAGATTCTTATTATAGTCCATGCAGGTGCCCTGGGAGGACTTGTGTTATCTTTTTGGGGAGATCATGTATGGAGGACACATCACCGACAACTGGGATAGAAGACTGTGCAAAACCTATCTGCAAGAGTTCATGCATCCAAAAATGGTAAGTCAGGTTTCTTTTCTTTGTGTGTTCAACAAAACCAATGCAATTAAAGTTAATTTTAACTGATTGTAATTCATAATTTTCAAGATTTCAAAAATCAGGACTTACCAGGAGTTGTTACATTCAGGCTCACCGTTTTAAAAAGTCAACAAAATCTACTAAGCTGTTCTGAACTTCTTTGTGGTGGTGTTAAGGTAAAGGGTGCCCTCTTGGGATGCAAATGTAAACTGCAATATCACACTTAAAACTTTAATCATCATTTGATCATGTTACCTCCGTGTGCATTTTTCCAAATTTGGCTGCTGCACGACACCCCACTGCAAGTATTATTTTGTGATTTTGACAGACACTGATTTATGATAGTCTAGGTTGAATGCTCATTGTCGTCATTTTTGCCTCATGTTGGAAAGTGAGCTATATTTTTTTCCCCATCTTTTGATTTTCAAATGATCACTCCATAGTTTGAAGGGGAGCTCTTTCTGTGTCCTGGGTTCCTGGCCCCTCCTTTCATGGACTACAATGGTTACCACAGTTACATTGACGAACATCTTCCACATGAGAACCCCACCCTGTATGGTCTGCACCCAAATGCTGAGCTCGACTGCCTCGCTGTCACCTCGGACAACCTCTTTAAGACTCTGCTGGAGCTGCAGCCGCAGGACTCCTTTGGAGGAGAGGGGTCAGCTCAGAGCACGGAGGACAAGGTGTGGAAGTGGAATGAACCATTATTGAGAAGAATCAGCTATTAGTAAAATAACTTTCCCTACGTAAATAACTAAACCATGTATATTATGTTTGACAGATAAAGTCTACCATTGAAGACATCCTTGACAAGCTCCCTGAGGAGTATAACATGGCCGAGATAATGACAAAAATGACTAAGCAAAGCCCCTACACTCTAGTCTGCTTCCAGGAGTGTGAGCGCATGAATCTTCTGCTAGCAGAAATAAGGAAGTCACTTAATGAGCTGGATCTTGGCCTGAAGGTAAGCTCTCTGTAACATATGATAATTTAAAAAAAAAAAAAAATTGTATCACCTATGAGATCCTGTTGCATTAATGTAGGTTTTATTGTCCACAGGGAGAACTCACCTTCTCCTCCAGTATGGAGTCTCTGCAGTCCGCCCTGTTCACTGACTCTGTTCCAGATTCCTGGGCCAGACTGGCTTATCCCTCCACTAAAACACTGGCACACTGGTAACTACTACTTCCTTATGATAGGTTTTTTGTTTGTTTGTTTTACCTTTATTATCTACTTTTTATGTCCTTTATTTTGTTTCACAGTTACAACTATTGTGTACATTTGGAAAAAAAGGTCTCCAAACACAAAGCCAATATCAGGATGACCCTTGCAGACATAAAGTGACAGCTCCAAGCAACAATATACCATATTATTAATTAATATATATTTTTGAATAGGTTTATTGATCTAATGTGTAGCTGTCGAGAGCTGGATAGCTGGACTCAGGACTTGGTTCTTCCTGCAGTTGTTTGGCTCCCTGGGCTCTTCAGCCCTCAGTCTTTCCTCACTGGTGAGTTTAAAAATCACTATACCAATATGACAGATGGTTTAGAAGACATGTACCAGAAATACTAACATGCAGATTGTTTCTCCAGCTGTGCTGCAGAGCATTGCTCGCAAGAATCAGTGGCCTCTGGACAACATGACTCTGACTGCTGACATAACAAAGAAGACCAAAGATGACTTTGGACATCCACCACGAGAGGGGGCTTATATCCACGGACTTTTCATGGAGGGTCAGAATTAATCAATCTAACATCCGTCTAAATCTGATTCTGCTGTATGAAATTTAGTGACATAGTTTTGACTGTACAGTATATGTGTTGGTGAAATATGCATCTCTATAAGTTTCGACAATCAGCCTCACGGTTCAGCATGTGCTGTGTCCTCGTAGGAGCACGCTGGGACTCTCAGTCTGGAGTTATCTCGGAAGCGGTTTTGAGAGATCTGACCCCAGCCATGCCGGTGCTGTATGTTCGAGCCGTGCCTGCAGAGGAGCAGGAGCTCAAGAGTACTTACGAGTGTCCAGTATATCGCACTAAGCAGCGTGGGCCGACCTATGTTTGGACCCTCCATCTCCGAACCAAACAACCTCCAGCCGTGTGGATTGTAGCTGGAGTGGCATTGCTGCTGTCTGTGTGAGACACACTTCATTGTCGCTAATGCAAACAGTGTTAAAAACACATTTTAAAGGGGATGTATTCTTTCTAATCAGGCAGTATTCAAACATTAATTGCAACTATGTAACCGTTTCATTACATTTTCTTCTAGTTACTAATACAACAGACAAAAATTTGTTCTTTGTAGTATTCAGTTTGGTGCATACATGACAGCACTGACAGTGCACGAATGTGTGCATGTTTTAGATTCAAGGATGAAGGAAATAAGGAGGAAGAGATGCATGTTAAGCCGATGCTGAACCTGTTGTGTCTTTGTCTGACACTGTTGAGCATCTCCCTTGAGATAGTCCAGTCTGGGCATGATTTGTTGGGGCTTATGTCTCCATTCTAGACCATGTAATTCTGGATCCGGAGCATATTTTATTGGAAGGTCAAGATTAAAAAAGCTCCCTGGCTGCCCTCTACTAACTGAATGATACACAATGCCGTCTGGAGGGTTCCCGGACAGAATTCCCAGGAGATGATGTGCATGGTTGCTATTGACTTTTAAATGAGGTGCATTTGACATTGACCTTTTGTACGGCAGAGGCAGAATACTAACAGACTAGTGTAATTCATTCACCCAGGCCTGTTGGAGAAACCTATTCAAAGAATCTGATAGCTTTCAATGAGAAAGCAACACATTAGATTAGCCATCCTTTATCTGTCTGCACTCTCTGTTAGCATCTGATTAACTTGATATGAACCAAATAAAACCTTTAACTTTGAATGAGTGTTAAGGAACACAGTCACCTTATCTAAAATGTTATCTTTTCTAACCAATTATGTTGAGGTTAATTTAAAATCAGCAAAATGTTCAGACAAGTGTGATTATGCAGATGATTCATGAAAACACAGAGTATTTATTCATTGATGAGAAAGGGTTTAACTACTATATGAATAAAGGGATGAATTTCTGTTTAAAACAAGTTTATTTAAATTTCTGTACTCTGGGAGAAACAGGACAGGCGCAGTATTGTCTGCTAAGTTAAACAGTTGATATTATGATGTACAAATTACAGCCACTGATTTTTTTGGATAGAAGTCAGAGCTCTTATCTTCTCAGAAGAGATTTTCTGTAACACTAATAACTGCTGTGTTTCTCTTAATTTCTCCCTGCAGCCAAAGTGGCTGCAGACAGACAAGTGGAGGCTGGAGGATTGATTCTGTGCATTGTATTGCATGGGGGAAATCAGGAACTAGTCTTCCTGTAGTTTCTCTTCATCTGCCCTCTCTTCCTCTCATTAGCATGCCACAGCAGCTAGCCAGTCATTTGGTGACAGGGAAATGATACAGTGCTGGCAGTGTTTGGGAGGAAATGGCAGGGTACGAGGCCGAACGCAGCAGGGGTCCTGCCACAGATAGTCATGTTAAAAGGCCAAGCAGGACACCTGGTTAAAGTCAGCAAGGGCATCTGGGTCACACCTCCTCCTCAAAGAAAGACAATGTACGCTGATGGTTTGATTTTACAAAAAAATTACAAAGATCCCTCATTTTTAGCATTTGTAAATGGGTAAAATACTATAATATAGAAGTTTTTATTTAGTCAACTTAGTGATTATAAATCTTCCTGTATGACTTTCTGTTTTAATAGTGGCATGAGGGACTACAAACTGCATTTCATTGTGTAACTGTGAGTTGTAAGTGATTAAATTTGAATGTTGTATCTCGTTGACATTACAGGAGTCACTAGAAGGCCCCGTAACAAAAATTAGTTGAGCTGTGGGCCCCTTTTTTCCACCTCTCTATGCACTGCATTGGAAATTTGTTTCTGGTATCTTGAACACAATTTTGTTTACC
>JAQLOL010000025.1:13072283-13092947 GCA_029783665.1 Naso thynnoides | reverse complement strand
ATATTTATATAAATAACCTGGCAAAACCGCCAAAGGCTACCTGATAAGACTGATGCAACTGCCACACTCTTTTAGCATCTCAGATGAGCAAGCAGCGATAGTGGCTAATGTAAATTAACAATTTAGTTATGAAAATCAAATTGGCGCTGTTACAGTTACTGAGAAAGAATGTGTAATTAAATTACATTCACTTATGAAAATGTTCATGATTACAAAGGAGATTACATCTGAATATTTTCTTTCAGAAGCTTAGGCTGTATTTTGAAAAATATTCATTTTGTTGCTTTGTATGTTTTTGATGTGCACAATGCCTTTATTTGCCATTTCCAGTCAAGAACTTTTAGTTAAATTTCATGCCTTTCTGATGTTTTTTATTGATTCTCTTTAAATTTGCAGCACCCAATGTCTGTAACTGCCTATTATAAACATCTGAATGGTTAACGGCTGAAAACATTCATTAAAAATTTAGAAAAGTGATCAAAACATACTCGGATGTAATAAGTCACATTACTTTGATAAAGTAGTTGAAATAGTTACATTACTTAGTACATTTTAAACAGAGTAACTAGTAATCTATAACTGGTTACATTTCCAAAGTAGCCTTCACAGTCTGCTTACAGCCAAAGTACACTGGGCCATACAGCCCCACCTGGTGGAAAAGCCAGCCAAGCCACTGCAAAACACAGTCAGAAGCAGTTTTGATTTTATAACAATTTATCACAGTTTAGTTATGTAAAATCATTGTGGACTCCACTGCAATGAACACAGAAAAACAGAAGCTGCCATGGCACTATAACTGTGTAGTCTTGACTGATGTCACCTGTCCACTTTCTCACCTGGTTCTTGCTCTCCATCCTGCTCTCTCTCCCTCTATGTGCTGTCAACCAAAGGGAAAATGCAATAACCAAAAAAAAACATGACTACTTTTTTTAACTGATGGGAGAGATGTAAATGATCTGTATTAATTCATAATATTTTTATTTGAGTATTGGGCTGTTGTAGGCTAGGCTAGGCTAGGCTAGGCTAGGTTAACCAGATGAGAATGGGTGAAATTCAGGTTAGGAGAGATGCAGTGGGTGTGTCATGTCAGAAAATTTTTAATAATTTAGATTCAAATCAGACATTGTTTCTAATAAACTGTAACTAATATTATGAAGACTATTCACAAATTTTAAGGATATGATCAAGACACTTACAAACACATTTTTTGGATTCCTGATTATAAATTCATCCCACAGTGGCAGCTGCATTCTCCATCATCTAGGTAAATGTAAATAACTAACAGCAGGAATCATTGCCTACATAAGTAATTTGATACAACATACATACAGCTCTCCTTTCGGTTTGTTCATAATATCTATCCATCACTATAGGCTAACAGTTACATTTTATAGCCATCTGTTCACCCTTCTGTGTGCAGTGAAGTCACATCATTTTGATCTCTCTCTCTCACCTGAAACTTGATCTTTTTTCCTAAAAAATAGTCGACTATCCATCAATAATGGCTGAATGGCTGGCTGCACACACACACACACACGCACACACACACACACACACACACACAGGTCAAGTTATTTACAGTAGGAGTTGGGCATCTATCATCTATCTCATCATATTTCATATCATTCTGTAACGTTAATGGGCCCTCCTGGCTTCCATTTAGTCAGTTAGTCAGTGATAATTCACATTCAGACAGTAGCACCTCGGCTGTAACGGCCTACCAACACATACCAGGGGCACAACAGCTGGCTGCTCTCACTCAGACTCAAACAATGTGGACAGTGGTTGACTGACAACCTGTGACATTAGCTAGCTAGAAAAAAAATATCAGATAGCTAACTCCTACCTAACAGCAGCAAAAATGAGGACTGCTGATGATTATAATGTGTTGGTATTTAGTGGTAAAAGTAAAGAAATATTTAACACCTCCTTGTTTGAGCTACTTACAAGAGCCACCACACCGAAAACAGTCAAACCAAAGTAGGCACGCACTCCTACTGTGTGTGTGTGTGTGCATATGTGTGCGCTTCACGCTGGCTGCTGCGGGACAGGGAGAGAGACAGCGGATCATACCATTTGCAAGGCAATGGGGGAGTTTTTGTAAATATTAAGTTTAAACCGTTTACTGTTTGTCTGTGGTTTTGACATTTTTGAGCTTGTCAAACACTGACTTGCATTAAAAAAAACAAAGATTTTTACTCCTGTTTTTTAGAGGTGCTTGAACTCAATGTAGGGGTGCTTGAGCACCCCTAAAGAGGGGCTAGATCCACCTGTGGTTAATGCTTATAAATGATCCTGCTTTATTTTCATCAGCTCAGATCTCCTGCTATCTGAAATGTGTTGGGTGGAGACAAGAAGAGACTAATGTCTGAAGAGACTAGTAGAATCATTCTGAAAGAAGCTGATGTGATCAACCCTCCCATCTACTTTTTCAAGGGACAGCTATGAGGTGCAAGATGACAGTCACATAATCCAAAAAAGAAACTGATTTACAGATCAGTATCCTGCTACTTAGAAGCTTGTACAGTACAGAGCACTGAATAATTTAGACATAAATATCAATTCAAAAGAGTGAAAATTAATTTGTCGCACCTAACCCCTCCCCCTCTCTGTAATGAACAAGGCTCCAAGGTTGGAGCAGGCATTGCAAATGAAATTATTCCATCTGTGACTCCTTAATACGGTGGGGAGCTTCAGAAACGCAAATACTCTTGCCAGGAGGCTTGGCAAATAATTAGACTACATTGCATGGCATCTATCTACCTCGAATATTAATCCTCTGACATTCTCCAGATTGCCATATACCTGAAATCTGAAAATACCAGCACAGCAGGGTGGGCTAATGTGACTGCTGCCACCCAAACATGACTGAAATTGTAAGAAGGTAGGTACATAGAAGAGGCTAGGGGGGAATGGCCAACTTTAAATGCAGCTTAAACATGAGTTGACCATTTTTGAACTTCTTTCAGAATAAGGCTTTTTTGGTTAATTGCCCCAACATCTTGTGTTAAACAAGTGTGATTTTTTTATTTTTTTAAATTACATTTGACTTACAGTGCCTACCAAATCATTCTCTCTCCACCTCAAGAATATTGCTAAAAGAATTAAACATTTATGGGAGGTTTTTCCTTTTTTAAATCACACTCCACTTAAAATGTGCATGCCTGGACTTCCCTCTCATTCCACCATATGCTCACTGAAAATTAGTTATTCATGCAAAGTCCTTACATGTATTTATACTCTCCACACTTCATGCCTTTTTGTATGTAGTTATGTTCATGCACTTACAATAAAACTTATCGTTGGCACTTGAACCTGATTTGTCTCCCCTCTTTGTCACATTCATTGAGCTGATTATATAAAATATGAGAGGCTGATGGCTGCAACATATGTTTATCATATGTTTTAGTCAGTATATCAAATAGGACAGAATTATGCGTTCAGACATGAAGGTAGATGCCAAGAAAAAGCACATGGCTGCAGACTGCATAGACTGTTAGAACTGTGTGGGCAAGCTCAGAGCTTATTTATAAAGCATCTTTCTAAAGGCGCATGCTTGAAGAGAGAGAGAGAGAGAGAAAAAAAATATATGGGAACTGAACTGACCAAGACATAGCTCCCCTCCTCTGCACTGTTTAAGACTGGAAATGTAGTAATAAGCCAGCAGTTTATGTAAGCACCACTGTCAGCACAGTGAAGACTATAAGGGGATACTTATCTCAAACACAATGTAATACAGCTTGCCCGAATGCTGCATTAATCTGTCTCAGCCTGTGCGCTGTCTCCAAAATGTTTGTATGCTTTTTCTGTTTCCTCTCACGACTCCAGGACGAGTTGTTTTTCTTTTCTTTTTTCCTCGTGTTTTATTTTGTGTTTTCTTTTTTATTTTGGTTATTTACCCTTGTCTGTTGTTTCAGGTGTGCTGTTTCCTGCCCTTCCCCCATGTGTGAGTCTTCCCACCTCTGTGATTACTCAATGTGTGTGACCTGTGTCTCACTGTCTCCCCTTCCGTAGTGCATTTCAGCTCCCCACACCCTTCCTCCTGTGCTAGTTCATCTTCCTCCTCATGACAGAGTTCCCGCGTTTTTTCCTCTTGTTCCAGGTGCTGTTTTTTTGGCCAGTTTTGTGATTTTGACCTTGCCTTTCTGCCATAAGATTTGGATACCTCTGCCTTATTGTTTCCTGTGTACCGAACCATTTTCATTAAACTGACTTGATTTTGCCCCCTGAGACTGAGTCATGCTTTGGGTCATACTTTTAGTTCAGTTTGACAGTACAAACTAGCCACTCATGGACCCAGCCGACTCTGACCCACTGCGCAAAGCCATCCAAGTGCAGGGTCATAGAAATGACCAGCAGGACAACAAAATTAACATTCTCTGTCACCACATGATGGAGCTGACGGAGTGTCAGGAGTCAGTGATGACCAGCATGGGAAATCAGTTGAACTCCTTCGTCCAGATGATACAGAAGGTGGCACGGCTGTCCAGCAGCGTGGAGCCAGAGGTGGCTTCTCTTCTGGGTGTGCAACAGAGACACTGTCACCAGCAGCCGCTCCTGTTTCTTTCCCTCAACTGTCCCAACCTGACCATTTTTCTGGGGACTCTGGGGATTGCAGAGCCTTCTTGACCCAATATGAGCTGCATTTTGAGCTGCAGGCAGCCACTTTTCCCACTGACCGTGCGGAGATTGCCTTTATCATCTGCCATCTGACGGAGGGGAGGCTTGGGCAACCGTGGAGTGGAGCAGGAAATCCATGGTCTGCAGTTCTCCCACAGCCTTCACCCATGATGATGCTATGATATGAACAGGCCAGCATCATAACCAAGGAGAAAGACAGACAGGAGGAGGAGAAACACATACAACATGCACTCACACTCTTCCAAAATCCTAAATAGGCCATAAACAAAGGAGAACAGCAGGTCAAGAGAAAAGAAAACAAATGAGAGAAAAAAGTAAAGCGCACACAGAAAATAGAAAACACAAACATGGTAACCTTACGTAACATTATCTGGTTGATCACTGAACGTGTACAGAGAGCCATGAAAAAACACCAGATCAGTACAGCAGTAAAACCTCACACAAAATTACGACAGCTTCTAGTACTCCCTAAGGACAAAATAGAACCGGACAAAAAATGTAGCGTAATATACAAAATACCATGCCTCTCATGCCACAAAACATATACGTCAATGAAACAGGCAGAGCTTTTAATACAAAGAAAAAAGAGCATCAGAAAGAATGTAAAAAAGACACAGCAGGACGGTTCACAAGAACAACAAAAAAAAAAAGCAGAGCAGAAAAACCTAAAGTCAGCCATGTCGGACCACTGCAAAAGGAATAATCATGTTAGAGACTGGAAAAATGCAAAAATGATCAGATCAGAGAACAACAAGAAAAGGCGTTGGATCAAGGAGGCTACTGAAATCAGAAAACTATCTTTACCCAAGCTTTCGCGCGGGTACTTCAACACACCTCCCTAGGTCGAGAGGCAGCTAGAGCTTTGGTGAAGCTTCAGCAAGGTTGTAGAAGAGTTTCAGATTCTGCAATAAAATTCCACACTTTCGCGACCAAAGCGTTCTTCTGAAAGAGTCAAACTGACTTTCTACAGTCAGCATCGGAAAAAGCGAGAGACAACGTATCAGAACCAACCGCAACCCGATCACTCAGAACCACACACCAGCTGTTCCCAGAATGACTTGTTTTTCTTTTGTTTTTTCCTCATGTATTTTGTCTTGTATTTCCTGATTCATTTTGGTTACTTACCCTTGTCTGTCGTTTCAGGTGTGCTGTTCCCTGCTCTTCCCCCGTGTGGGAGTCCTCCCACCTCTGTGATAACCCAATGTGTGCGACCTGCGTCTCATTGTCTCCCCTTTCCTAGTGCATTTCAGCTCCCCACACCCTTCCTCCTGTGCTAGTTCATCTTCCTCCTCATGACAGAGTTCCAGCATGTGTCCCTCATATTTCCAGTCCTGTTTTTTTAACCAGTTTTGTGACTTTGACCTTGCCTTCCTGCCATAAGATTTGGATACCTCTGCCTGATTGTTTGGCTTCCTGTGTACTGAACCATTTTCATTAAACTGACTTGATTTTGCCTCCTGAGACTGAGTCGTGCTTTGGGTCATACTTTTGGTTCAGTTCAGCTATACACAGATAGTGAAATTTGCCCAGCTTCAGGGCCAGAGAGGATTAAGTATAATAACTCTGATGAACTGATGTTATTCATTGTAATATCTAAATACAAAAAATCTGAACATTTTATTAGATTAAAAGCAATGTTTAATAACAACTAGAGAATTTCTCTTAGAAATTTTGTGTGTGCCTGATGCTTTGTGCCGGATCGCCGAACCAATGGTGCCATTGCTCAATGAAGATTATTTTTCCAGTCACCACAAGGACCATTAGTTTTTAAACAGTGACCCCATAATATTATCAAAGCCAGAGTTTTTGTGCTTTTTTTTTTTTGCTTTTGTGCTTGCATTGGTTTAAAGTGTCCTCAAAGAGTTATTTAAGCCTGTGTGTAATTAGCCAATCAACATCAGCTGTGTTTAACTTGACAGCTTATATTTGATCTGACTCACAGAGACAGAGATGTCACCCTGATCGGACACATCAAACAAGTGGGTATTTTGAAAAAAATGTGAGTCACATCGATGAAACGACCGGATGTATAGCGCCGCAAGGACTTGCTTAACAAAGTTATATAACTTTTGTGTGGATAACTTTACAAATCTGGCGACCTGAGCGAGAGAGACAAAGTGGTCCCACTTGCCTCTTTTCCGGCAATTTCAAGCCTCAGTTATAATGGCTGTTTATGGGAGAAACTGGTGAACTCTTGTTTAATAAGGCTTGTAGATCCTAAAGTACAAGTCTGACTGCTTCCAAACCTATATCACAAAAACCCTCACTAAATTCCCTACTGTTTTCTGATGTTTTTATGTGTGGTTTGGCCAGTTGTGGGATTTACTGGGAGTTGCCTCTGAAATTTTTAAATTATGTTTCACTGCTCCTCCACTCTAGCTATGACATCACCCACTCTAGCCTGCTGAAGATTTCGCAATACATAGGCTACCTATTATAAAATCTGAAGAGGAACAAAAATGCCATAAAACTAAAACTGTAATATCTCAAAAACAGTAAACGATAGCAAAAACATGTGAGTACAAGGAAAATAGTTCTAAGTATTCTGTCTTGTTTAAAGTTTTTTATTTATTTATTTATTTTGGGCATGTCCATATAATCAGAGTTCATCACACACGATTTCAGTTTTACAATACAGTATACGGCCGAAAAGGGTACGGGAGAAGCTAATAGCTTATCTGATTCCCCCCCCCCATTTCCCACAAAATACATCGACTCACTCATTCATTTCAAACATCTATTTCATCATTCATTTAATAATACAACAGCAGAGCTGCTGTCTGTATCTCAGAACGACAGTCCAGAGAAGGTGCGTGTCTAAAGACTTTCCTCTCTCCTGTATTCTTTGGGTCCAACGGTAGATTGCAGTGCAGTGGATGAAAGATGGTGTGCGTGCCCGTGCCTTTTTCTTTTATTCATCCCTTTCAGCTGTGGTTGCGTCCGCTCGTGCCCTCACCACTTCCTCTCGAGTTGTGGTGATGTCAGGTCAGTTCTTCCTTGGATGTTGAGATATGAGAGTGCATCCTAGCCACAGCCTCCTGGGTAGTGGCTGTGTCTATCTTCACGCTTGTCTGCTCAGCCACAATTTTTCTCAGCTTCTGGTGTTGCAGTAACATGCCAGATCCCAGGGCTAGCAGGCCCATTGTCATGCCTGCAAACAGGTACACATCCTCCACGTCCTCAACATCAAGTACTCCAAGACACACCGCACTCCATTTGTCCCATCCGTCTTTGATGTACCCCGCCAGGAAGATCCCTTCTGGGCATGCAGGTTCACCAGAGCCAGCCCGTCTGGTTGAGAACACTCTGTCGATAGGATTTAGTGACCAGCTGAGCAGTTCCATCATACACCGGTTTTTGACTTTTCTAAGTCTGTCACAGAGTTTTCCTCTGCTCATTTTAAACCCCAAACAGTTATCTGTGATTTTTTTTTCCAAATAACCTTCCTTATGCAGCTGCTTGCATTGTCGTCAGAAATGTTCTGTACACATCTTTCATTGTTATTGTACACAGTGACATTTTTTTCATTTCTTGGGTCACAGTGACTCATTGCTGTTTTTATATTTGTTAATAGTAGAGTTTATTATTTCATTCTTGAAAGCCCCCAAGTTCTTTGCATTTTTAACCTCATCATCTAGTTTGTTCCACATTATAACACCTTTTACTGACATAGAGAATGATTTCAATGTAGTTCTTACTTTCGTTTCTCTGAAAATCATATTTCCTCTCAGTTTGTGTGTTACCTCTCTTTCTATTAATAGCTCTTGTAAATTGAGTGGGAGAAGTTTCTTAGCCACCTTGTAAGTCATCTGCAGGGTTTTATAGTCAATTATGTCCTGTAATTTGAGAATTTTTGCGTTAATAAATAACTGGTTTGTGTGTGCTCTGTATTTGGCATAGTGAATAATTCTTAAAGCCTTTTTTTGAATTTTAAACAGCGGGTCTATCACTGTTTTATACATGTGTCCCCACACTTCTGCACAGTATTGAAGATGTGGCGCTACTAGTGCTGAGTATATTGTGAAGATTGACTTATGATTGATTTATGTAGTTTCATTTTCTTATTTCAAAACAGATATACTGTTTACAGTATATTATATACACTAAGTACCAAAAATCGCACTTACCGTCATGGTCTCCAGCTCAGAAAACAGCTTTTTGAATTTCCCAGGAATTTTCTGCAGAGATAATGACAGTATTTCCACACACAATGCACTTCAGCCACAAAGGTGTCACAGATATCAGTTTGAACAAAGGGACATCCTTACCTCCCATGTCTGACTGAGACGGCTAACAGCTGCAGTGTTCAGGCCCATTATAATGGCAAAGAAACAGTTGAGGTTCCTCTGAGCTTTGCAGCTGTAGGATCAACAGAATCAACAGATCAGAGGCACCACTCAACGGCACAGCAGTGGATGCAGCTTATTGTCTTGCCACAAGAGGGAGCAACATCCCATGTAAATCTAAACCCCTCACCCTAATCATCTGGGGCTGTAATGCTGTAGTGTTGGCCAACAGTGTGTATGCGATCACAATGAGTAAATCCTTAACCAAAACACAGAGGGATGTGATTGAAGCTACTAACTGGGCAGCGATCTTGATGAACTTCTTGATGAGCTGGACTCGTTTGCACAGTGTTGGGCACAGCAGCACCTCAGTCATCACCCACAGCTGGACTTCATTGCAGCGTTGCAGCAGCAGCTCTAACGCCACAGCGTGGCCGCTGCTCCCATGGCGGCTGAAGGTGAAATAGACGAGTTCTTGCTGTGAAAAGAACAACATGTTCATGAGTTAAGCAGAGAAGAGTCTCCTTTTAAACTGTTTAGACCCCTCAGGCCAACAATTAATTCAAGGTTTGGGATAAACCTCGTGTATTGAGTCAAAGATGGTCCAGTCAAAGTTGGTGAGAGCAACAGCCACGTCCCAGGTGTTTAGACTGAGCATGCGGGCCGTCCTCTGTTGCAGCTCGGAGTTGTCTGCAAATGGGTTCTGAGGAAGAAAAACAATATCAAACAATGACAAGTTCAGAGCTGTTTGTTCTCCAGACATTGTATCACCCAAAAGAGCCAAGTGTGAGCTAACAGAGGACACTGTTTTAAACACTGCAGTATGTGCACAGCATGTTTAAGTTGAGATGACACATTTCAGTGATATTCCTACCAGGACTTCTCCCAGGTCCTTTCTGCAGACATGCAGCCTTCCCACCGGCTGTAAGGACTCAGAGAAGACTCTGTCCTGAGGCTGCAGGAGGAGGCGACCTGCAGGGGGAGAAAACATATCACAAACAGCAGCATACCATTAAAAAATCTGTCAGGCAGCGTGTAAGAAGCTATCAGGAGCCAGAGATAAGACTCGCTGTGTGAGGTTGGCGGTGACTTCAGCTGCTGATAACAGATAATGTTTAACTGCTCAACCCGTTGAAAATTTGTAGGTCACTTTTGATGACTGCAATCTCAAACATTCACCTCTATACTTAATACAGGAAAAGTGTGATAAAGAAAAAAAAACAAAAACAAAAAACAAGTACCAAATATTGTGAGACAAATGCCAGATCATGAGGTTTTCATTGGAAATATTTAATTTTTACTGTATTTTTGTTGACTCCAAGCAGGATAACTTAAAAATTATGACACTTCGCCAATACTGATCTGTTATGTACTCAACATGTGACGTTTGATTATAATGTTGAATTTGAAGTTTTTCATTATGTTGATAAATTTTGCTTGTATATCTCAATCCACCACCATCTCAACACAAGGAAATATACTTCAACATCATTAAAATTGAAATAGACTATATGCAACGTCTCACTCACTGATTAGACTTTGTTGTTATTATATGAGGCTTTAATGAGCGTAATGCTGGCTGCTGATTATTTAGAATGGTATTTACCTCCAGGGTAAGTGATAGCCACTAGTATCAGTTCACCCTGTGGGACATCCATCCTTTCTGCCACCACCTGCAGCAGCTCCTGGGTCACAACACCAGCATGGGCTCTCATACTTAGGTATGAGTCCATGGTAATGTAAACTTGACACAGCACTGTAACAGAGAGAAGATAGTATTTAAGCAAGGCACTAAATATTAAATCAAGATACTAAATGGCTTCAGGTTTTTTAAATAATACATCTCTAAAAAATAGATCATGAAACAGAGTAGCTAATAATGCTGGAGTGTTTTATTTTACTGCAAATAAGGCAGGAAATCTTAAAATAATCAAATTACTCGAATGCCCATCAGGCTTTTGGAGCCCCTGGGGGTCTTGGGCAGTAACCCACATTGCTGTGAGAGCTGATATGAAATGTTTTGGGCTGGATGATTTCAAGAAGAGAGATAATTAGCCAAGTGGGCAACTGGGGGCCGAAAGCACAGGTTTTCTTTCCAGGCACCACAGCTGGTTATCTAACCGTTTAGCACACGTTCATCCAGGAAGAAAACAGATAATTAAGTCCCCTGCTGCCATCCCTGAGAGCAGCAGGAAGGAAAGGATGTAACCAGGCTGCCCCTTGTTGATCAGGTGACCTTGAGCAAAGCTACTGACCCTCAACTGCTTCAGTGTGACCACCCAATGATCACCTTCAGAGGAGTGTGTAGTCTAGTGTTATCAGGATAGACCAAGCATAATCAATAGATTTCTCCTGATAGAGGTAAAAGGTTAGGGGGAACATTTTTTTTCAAATTGCTGGTCAGTCAGAAGCAGAATCTGCGAAGACAGATTTCTCTAAACCTAACAAGAAAAATTATAATATATTTTGAGAAATAGAAAGAACCTGAAAGGAGCAAAACCCGACTCCAATAAGACAAGCAGAAAATTACATCATAACTTAAGACTTCACCTCATTCATTCCCTGGAAAGACCTCCATTGTTCTACTTTTCAGACCAAACGTCTCCTTTCAACAGTTTTGGAAACATCGCATGATGGGAGGAATGTGTGTGAAGAACGACTTGTTTTACGACTCACCTTCCTTGGTCTCCCTCTGTATGCCTCTGGACTGCAGCCCGTTCTCTTTCAGGCTCAATTGGTGGAAAAGTGCTTTACCCTAAAAGAAGGGAAATGCGTGGATTCTGACACACATTCACATTGCCTGAGAACACCAAGCATTTTGGTAGAACTACAGAACAATGCCTCAAGCAGGAAATGTGAGGAGAATAGCTTCGACGCCCAGACTGGTATACTGACGTGGGCAGCCAGCTCTGTTTAAAAGAAGTGTTACTGACTTGCATATCATAAAGAGTGTGATACAAGATCTTTTTACTCACCTTTCTTTGAGGGGAATATTCATCCACCGTACTGGAAAAAGAACACAAAATAAATGTGGCTATATCTTATATATATCATGTGCCTTCACGTGCATAAAACTGTAATTTGTCCTCAAAAGACCTGAGCTGGTGATTTTGTTTTAGCTCAAAGTAAAGTGAATGTTCGTATACAACGTCCTCTGCTGCGGGAGGTTCATTATTTAAGATCAGTGTCAAGGCAAGATTAAAGTGCTTTGTGGATTTTTAGACCTTCCAACCTGATCCCTATATTTAATCACCCTATTCTCTTCGGTTAGGCCCGGCTAGCATGATGGATAGCCCCGTGTCCATTATCATCCCTCAGCTTTTTCTGGGCTCTGCATCACAATAGGCATGTTGGCACAAAGCCTGCCTGGAGGATCTCCTCCTGCAATCCTGTGCTAATGAAAAACCTGATTTCCACTGCCACATGAGAAAAGAACTCATGATCTAATTCACTCTCTTACTCCTCAGAAAAACTGACAATCACTGTAGGTGTCAATGACCTCAGTAAATTATAATGCTGAATGACGAGCAAGCGCAAGAGAACAAGTGGTGTTTGAGTCTTAAGCTTCTTAGGCTTTTGTTTGCACAAAGGCCAGATGGAAGTTGAAATGAGCGTTCATTCTACAAAAAAATGACACCTTTTAACTGTTTTGCCACAAAACAGTCAACCCTCCCCTCCCCTAGGGTAAGCCTGATTGTGAAAAGCTCATAAATAGTAGAGTATGTCGGTTCGTAACACCCACACAGAATCCACTGCTTTAAAGGAGTGGGTGTTGTGGATCTCCCTGACTGGAAATAAACATGACTAAAGCAGGCTCAGATAATCGCAGAGTCAGGGTGAATTATCTGCACTGGGTTCAAATGGTTGGCAGGTTGGAGCTTCCCCAGGGAGATGATCTGATTGGAGGTTGTGGTTGAGGGAGGGCAAGGGGGGCATGGGTGTGGCAGCGTGTCTGGTGACAGAGGGGTAATTTACACTTTAGCATCAGAGAGCGATGTGATGCTTATTTCTTCTTAAAGGAAACTGTAGCCAAGCAACAGTTTCACTTTAATAAAGCAGCATGGAAATCACTGAAGTAACTTTTATATACTGTAACATGAGGCAAAGATTTGCTGTGACACTAAAAACTAAGGCTTTGGTCTATTATTACTAAATAAATGCCACTGACTGTGGAGACATGGATCTGTCACCATATGACTGATAACATATTCTGCTGAAAATGCTGCAGCAGATACCAGTCTGGTGTGATGGATCGTTAATTTCTTAATGTAAGCTTTTCAATTTAGACTATGTGCTTACTTACAAAATTAATTTATTGTTTACCAAGTCAGGTGATGTTTATCACTGTGTTTTAACATTTGGGCGTGGAAGTATCCTCATGAGCTTGATCACATTAATAGCAACCAGTCTTGAAGTTGTGTCCAGTAAAAAAGTACTGGAGCATTCTTTTTTAAACAGCAACTGAAGTGACCAAAACTTCTGCTAGCTTGTCATTAAATCTCAAAATTTCTGTGTTTCCTCAATTTTGGAGACTCATAATAAGTGCCCTTTACATTTCAGTACAAAACACCCCAGAACACTGCAATTACTCTTTAATCTCTGAATGGATTCATTGACGAGTAGGGAGCAGAGAAGGAGCTCTTTCTTTGTCCTCAGTCATAGTACAGTCATATTTGCTGCACCCGGCTCAGTCATACTTGCTGCTCCCAGACTTGATATTAATAGATACAGCAGTTTCTCTATTTTATAGATAATTTATGTGTGCATGCATGCATTGAATAAGCCTGTATCTAATAACTTTCAATAACACAGTAAGTTTTTTGGTTACTCACTGTTTGCGATGCAGCTGGTACATTTTCTGCAGCTCCCTCACATCTGTCTCCAGGGCCGGGTGCTCGTAAAGATCATCCAACACAAAACGACACAGAGTCTGGAAGGAAATGTCAACTTTCATTTCTCCCATATTAAGTTCAGCTCACACCCCAGTTTCCACCCTCTTCCCAGAACATTATATTCCCCACCTTCATGAACAGTTTGACATGCTCGTCCTCCCTCAGGATTTCCTTGCAGAGAGCCATCCACTGCGACACCAGGTGCAGGACTTTTCGTTTCCTCTCCAGAGCCTCCTTCCTGTCCTCTTTTCCTCTGTATCGCTTGGTGCAATAGGTGGGATTCAGTTAAGGCCTCAGCACAGATGGAGAGTGAGATCTATTTGCTGACATCAAATGCTATTCTAAAAAGAGGCATGAAAAAAATGAGTGTGTGCAGGATGTTGATTTAGGGATAGGCGGCAAGAGAGATGCGGGTGGAGCAGCTCTGAATCAATACAGCAGTCATGTTTTCATATAAAACATCCATGTCTTTCCACCACATTCACATAGGAGGGTTATTATATGGGAGTCTTTGAAATAATGTTGCTGTGTTCAAGGATATTGTCCCAGCAAAGCTTGACATAAGTCACTGGTGGACATAAACACCAGGTAGGTCAGCAGAAAGTCATCCAGAAGTGTATCTGCAAAGAGAATTACATAACTGAAAATGAACAAAAATGTCACATCATCAAGTGCTATAGCTATAGAAAGACTTCAATTGCTATTACTTCTATTGATTTCTAAAATATTCAGCACATCTCACCAGACCAACACCTAATAAGTTTAAATTCCGCGCAGACTATCATGTGAATCCTCATTAGGTTAACACTGATACAGGAAGCTGGATGGCAGATACACCAGCGACATTGACGACTTTGTGATTAATGTTTGCTGAGCTGCAGCTACAGTAGGTCTGTACTTTTAATTAAGGTGGCCGCTTCGAGACTTGGCTTCAGTTTTTCCTTCTTCATTATAATATTACCAGAAGGAAAGCTCGTCCTATGCTGTCAAAAATCAGTTAATAAGCACTAAGCATGGACATGATTTGAGAGACCTTTAAATGGCACATCATCCGTCATGGTCAGTCCCAGATTATCAGTGGTGTTGAAACCACTGAGGATTCTCCTGTTGCATTTTGCTCCGACAAGTTCAAACAAGCCTTTACAGGCTTTATCTTCAGTCTCATGTGCAGGCTGTATCAGCAACGATAAGCCAATAATGTTTTAATGTGTCAGTTGACTCTCCCTGACTTCTGATGAAGTCTCTGTTTTCATTGTGATTATCTAGCAAACAGAAAAGCAATCTGATATGCTTAGCCATCATCCTAATGTGTTTACAAGCAGCAATTTATGCTACTATATCCTTGTATGATTTCTTCCCAAGGTTGCACATGGCTGAGTGTTTCAAAATGGATTAAATCAAAGCTGATGATCAAGTAGCTGTAACACTAAATGCACTTACAGTCTGCATCATCACAACACTGATCTCAGTGCTGCCTTTGACACTGTTGATTATGATATGTTACTAGAGAGATTAAAAAATTGGGTCAGCCTGTTCGACAAGGTTATAAATGGGCTGAGAACAAACCTACAGGACAGGAAATTCTTTATTTCTATTGGAGCTTCAGACAAGGTCAATGTTATGGTGGTGCAGAGTGCCCCAAGGTTCAATTCCTGGACCATTACCCTTTGTAATCTTCGTGTTCCCACTCACACATGTTTTACAGAAACCGAAATAAATAAATACAGATGATTCATAACTGTACACGTCCTATCTCCTGATTATATCAGTTTTCTGTCTCAAAAGTGAGAACACTCCCTACAACTTTATTTCACCTGCATGGACATAAAATAGGACGTACGTAACTGTTTGGCAAGCTCCATGACCAAAGGAGAAGTTACCATCAGGGCTTTCTGCCCGAAGCCCTCAGGAAGTCAGGTGACAAACAATTAATATGAACACGAACAAAGTCAGACAGGAATTTGAGTCCTGTGTGATGCCAGATGTTGCTGTCAGTGCTAACATTCTTTGGATGTAATTGATCCTATTTTGACCTTTTTTTGTCATTTTAATTTTCATTTGCAGACGGGCAAAAAACTTGATTGTTAGGGTTACGGGGAAAAACATTGGTATTTTGGTTAAAATATGAAGCATGACATTGACCTGCAATTTTACACGAGATGAGAATGGTGGCTTCCTGGCAAAAAGTAGATATATAAAATCTCGGGATCTCCTGCTGGTTTAATCTTGGGTTAATGACAACTTTTTAAGGTGGATTTTTTTACAGTATGCTAGCTACCTATCAAGGAAGTTAAGAAACAGCAAATGCGAGTCAATGAGACCGTGTATCGACACCTTATGTTTGTGTCGCAAGACGTAAATCATCTCCAGTAAGGTGAAAAATTTTCCAATTTTTTAGAGAATCCTTAGAAAAGAACATCAGAGAACATCTGACTATAAAAAGCTATCGATCTAAATTTTAAGAGCCATATCAATCATCTTAAAACATCACCCCTTTAATGTCTAAAACATATTTCAAACCTAAGGGGCTTTCTATTAAAATCAGGCTTCCAAAAATAATTCTATACATTCATAACAAGTAGACTAGATCACTGTAATGATTAACTCAATGGCCTCTCAAAATCAACTGTGTGGCAGCTATGATTAATTCAAAATGTGGCTGTATACATTTTTTACTAAAACTATATTGTTTGAACACATATGTCTGTTCTTAGAAATCTGCAGTGGCTCCCCGTTCAAACCAGAATAGAAGGAATCTGCTGCTACTTTTACACAAAGCTCTGAACAGCCTCACATCTCAGTAAAGAGGACTTGCTTAATCAATACAAAGCAACAATAACTTTCAGGTCACAGGCATCTTTTAACCTAGTACTGCATCTATGACACTGATACTTTTAAAAGCAGATTAAGCGGATTGCACTTTAAACTGTTATACATATTTCTCTTATCTACACACACTTTTATGATTATGCTGTATTTACTTTATGTAAAGCACATTGTGTTGCCCTGTGCTAAATAAATAAAATTTTATGTGACTTTTTTTCCCCACTGATAAGAAAGACTCAAACTGACAACATCAGCTCTTTTTAAAAACCATATACAAAAGCCATTTTTCTGAAAATCTTCTAATTAAATTAAAATAGTCATTTGCTGGCCATTGTGACAAGCTGCACAGTAAAAGATGCATTTCAAAATTTTACATAAAAGCCATGAAAATAAAATTCAAAGGCATAAAAAAAGAGAAGGACAGTAACTCCCAGACGTGATGCCAGGCTGCAAGTGAAAGGCTTTACAAATCCTATTAGGGCCAACCTCCACTCAACCCCTCTGTAAGTGTGCCTCACACCCAGAATTGTAAATTCTCTTCTTTAATTTCACACTGGCTTCCCAAGGCCTTTGTGTGCGTTCTGGTCCAAAGGACTCCCTGACATCATTATGTTAATCTGTGCAGAGCAGCTGTGGATGCGCCCCCCGCTGCTTATGAGAGGTTACACATGTCGTGTCCAATATAGAATACAGTAACACACCTGAACACAAAACCAGAAAACAACATCCAAAAGATCAGGCACCCACCACCCATGTATTTGACTCTGCCCCACACACATGCAGACATACACATACGCACACACACACATACACATAAACATACTGCTCTGTATCTTCTCCAAACTGTCTTATCTGACACACTTTCTCCCGATTAACAGCTAACATACCACTCCCCAGGCTGTACACTGCAAGTTTTTTAAAGTTGGAAAACAGAATAAATATTTAATCTTACGACCTAAAGGCATATTCTCATATTTTTTCTCAGTAAATCAGCAAAAAAATAAGGAATATCTTATAGAGTGGATTAACTTCACAGTTTAGTTTTAGGTACACACATTATATTGACGTAAAGACAACTATGGATGAATTGTGCTGTATAAATTTAGTATAACAGTCTGTTGTGCTGATTTGTGGACACTAAACATTACACCATTTTTATTTAAGATTTCAGTTATCATCAGTAGTGGGTCGGCTGAATCAGACAAATGAATTCAGGATGTAGAAAAAGTGTATGCTAAACTGCTGCTTTGTACGAAGACCAAAACAAATTCCTTTTCAGAGCAAACTCAGAATGGATTTATTGATGTAGCCTGTCAATCTATTGTGAAATTAATCAACCTGTCAATCTGCCTGACAATTGCTTTTGCATTCCAATAAGCACTCATAAAAACAATCAATGCAGCCTTCAAAATAAGAATGTAAATGTGTCACTTATTTGCTCAGTAACCAAAAGAAGCCACCCTCTTGTTGTAAAAGCCACCTCACTTAATGTGATGGGATTTTTCCTCGCTACAAATAAGTATCAACATGTTCTACAGAGCTGGAACATCCTCTCATTAAGAACACAAATGTTCCATTATATGGTTTGCAGAGCTGGCAGAGCTGTGGTGTGAATCTGTGCAGCGCATAATCAATAGCTGCACTCAGAGCATGGGCACAGGAAAGGCATCACTGAACACTTGTGAATGCTACGCACAATGCTAGCTCACAAAAGGAAACGCTAGCATGTCAGAAATATCCACAGTGTTGACTACTGCAGTGGTTCGTGTTTATTCTTCCTCAAACAAGCCTGTGGTGCTTTCAGAAAAGCGCCATCTTTTGCAGAAAGCTCCTTTGCAACCTTAATAGTGCAGGGAGTAAAGATGGAAGTGCTACCACGATGAAATGAATTGGCTTTCAAATGTGCTGTACTGCATGTAAGCCATAAACACAACATCAATAATCTGCTGCAGTCATCACTCATGTTGCTGCACATGCTGCCTGAGACATTCTTGTGACATCAGCCTGGTGGGGGTTCAAAAAAACCTCCTTTTGAAGAAATCAAGACTTTCATGCTGCAAATCTTTTGGGGGCCTTAACCTCCAATGGCACACTTAAAGTTCCTCATCAAACATATTTTAAAACATGTAAAAAGACTGATATGATAATTATTTTGTTAATTTATAAAGTTTAAAAAAAAGATTTAAAAGTTAGAAAACAGACTTGAGGCACATCTACTTTTTCCTCAGGTTTTTAGGTAATTCTTTTACATCACCCGCCACCTTTGGTTGCACAGTGTGCTGGTTAGGTTAAGAACAGTGTGCATGGCAAACTTTAACGTCAGAGGAAAGATTGAAGACATTCAGTTATATGTGGTTAGGCTGTTAGCTTGTAAGCTTTTAACCAGCAGCAGCAGCAGACACTGTTTGTGGTTGAGCTAATGCAAGGTTTCGGGTTTCTTTGGCTTCGACTGGCTTTCAGATTTCTGACATACCTTATTTAGCTTGGAATCTCAGTTTTTAGATGTAAACTCATTCAGCAGTGACAAACTTTGCTCAGACACGTCAGTATGGACAATGGCTGACATTTTAGAGGACATCACCAAATTAAAACAAATGTTTGAGTGGATGGGATTTTTAACAGCATCACTTTAAGCTGTGACACATTATTTGGATAGTCCACCTTCAGATAGTTCATAGATCATTTGCAAAATTTCAACAATATAGCAGCTGACATTGAACAATGTTACTGTTTCACCTAATCCTAACCGCATTAAGTCAACCATTTAATGAATCTTTGTTGAACATGTTCAACAAAGATTCAACAATGTTTAAATAATAGGCTGTTTAACAATGTATGTACAAAAATTCAACAATCAGTTAACCAGCTGATAAGTTGTTGAAATGTTACAAAATACTCAGTAAACTATCTGTGGGCAGACTATCGAAATAAAGTATAACCCTATAAACATACAGAGCTTCAGTATTCACTCAGAGAGAAACTCAGCATGAGTCACACAATTAAACATCACTGAGTGCAGATCAATTCCTGATCAGGACTCAGTTCACTTGTTCCTCTCTGCAGGTCTTTGGCTCTTTGACTCTCAGATTATCACTCAGCACCGTGCTCTGGTCCACAGCTCCCTATGGAAGCTTCACTTTAATACACTCATTATAATGTGAGCTAATGAGGAATGACTCATCAGTATACAGCTCATTGAACATTACCTAAAGTACTGATGAGTTTATTGTTAATACAGAAAACTGAAAGAATGAATGGATGTTGCAACCACTTGACTGGTAACGTAGCTTCATGCAACTTTACAGCAATGTTAAATATATAGCAATAAAATATAAATATGTGCTTCAGAATAAAGCACCTCCAGTGCATGTAAAATGCCCCATGTTGCAACTGCAGGCACATCTCCTGAGAGGACTTTTAGATCAATTTCATTCACTTACTCATCAGAATGAGTAATGATCTCTGGTATGGGGCTAGCCTGCCTCTCTCCCATCTAGGATCATCTGTCACCACCTTCATCTCTGAGGAAAAATCTGCATCCCCTTTTCTTCCGTCCTTGTTTCTCTTTTTTTCTCCCATATACAGCATTTCTCCGTTTACTCTAGTAATCTTCCTTTGCTTGCCTGACTGTCCAACTGCTCTCAATCATCATCTCATCAAATCATCTTTCCAGCTCGAGCAACAGAGTCTCCTCTGCCTTGGCAACAGTGTCACATTATCATGTACCTGCTGGGATGAGAGGAAATGTGTTGATTTGTCGTCGCTACAAGGCTGGACTGCATGTCACACAGTCCGTTACATTATTGTTCATAAGATATGGGCAACGTTTATCTCTGTCAAAGGCTTTTAAATGAACAAGCACAAACTCTGAGCCATTCTGGGAATGAAACCACATGATTAGCCTGGTAATAATGCCCAGAGGGGGCTGCTGTCCCAGCTCCTCTGCAAGGAGAGTGGGGTTGGGAGGGGGCAGAACAAAATGGAAAGTAAAGGCAGTTATATTTTCTGTTTCACAAACA
>JAQLOL010000025.1:13055901-13067554 GCA_029783665.1 Naso thynnoides | reverse complement strand
CCGATCTCTGTGGACAGACACCATTATTTATTAATAAGGCTGTTATTGTTAAAAATTTACAAGAATGTGTTGATGAAAACTCACTGACTTGCAAAATTTGCTGCACAGCACTTAAAATTAAATTGCAAAGAAACACTAAGAAGAAGATGACGGCTACCATTATTTAAAGAAGAATAAAAAGATGACATGGAGAAATGGTTTAAACGATCATCTATTTTGGACACCGCTCAAACATACTCAGACCCATTGGAAAAAAAACAAAAAAACAAAAAACAAGACTGAGAACAAAAAGAGACTATAGTATTTTTGGCCAGAATTGGAGGTGGGGTGGTCAGGGGTCCTCAGGATTTCCAAAAATATGCCGGGGTCCAGTACCCCAAAAAGGTCAAGAACCATTGTGCTAAACTCTAAAAATATACTGTAAACAATAGTATGTGCATATGCAAGTATTTGCATATAGGCTCTCTTATGGTTCATCTAATGGCAGAGAACAGCAGCTGTGTCCTAAACAGACATATAGAGCAAACACAACAGATGACTTTGCACAACTCTTTGATGCCCTTTGAATAACTAAACATAGGAGTGAGGTAAAAAGACAAAAGAACAAGCAATTTTTTGAAGTCAAAACCATTACATTTAAACCTGATGAGCTTTTACAGCAAAATTAATTATGAATAGTTTTTTTTTCTACCAAAGGCCTAGAAACACAGATGACTTCAAAAAACGGGAGATTGCATAACATCCATGATCTCCATGTGCCAGAATATCTGACACATTTTCACAGAAATGAAACCTACTGTATATTAAGCATCCCTGTTTCCACCAGCTGGGATTTAACTGATTTCTAAGCTCTTTGATGTCTGGGCTTAGATATTTATATGAGTCACATGTAACACAGTATGTGTATTGTAGCATCATTGGATTACTTTTAAGCAGCTATAATCTAGAAACACTGCTACATAATCTCACATAATCTTAATATTTCTAGATAATGTCAAGTATGAAATAAAAGGTCAGTATATCCGGCCATTACCATCAGAATTATATAACACATACACAAGTGTCATTGAAATAGTCACATTTTTTAATTCACATATAAGAAACTTTGCATACTGCTTATCACTACAACAACAAAGCAGGGCCTGACTGACATATCAGTTTGTCTATATATCAGCTGGCATTGGCCTGTATGTTGGTATCTGCATTTATGTTCTCCAACATGCACAGATACCGAAACTGTTTTCTAAGGCGGGATAAACTGCTTGGACAAGTGATTTAAAATGGTTTAATTACATGATTTATCCAGCAGGCATCTCTCTGTTATTTAATAATAAATGATCAAGCATTAACTGTTCAGTACACTGACGATATCAGCATGTATTGGACATCAAGATTCTTGGATCTCTTGCATTGGTCCCAACATTGGCCTTAAAGATGTCATATCAAGCGGGCCCAACAACAAAGGGTAAAACAGATTGTTGCATAATGCAACATCTGATCTTACACATACTGGCAGTGGCTTAGTGCAGAAGAAAAGGTCATAATAAATATCAACGGTGATAACGAGATCTCGCCTTGTGTTTGCAGTAAAGGTCAGAGACCTGATGCACTGGAATCCGCCCTCAAAATCATACAATGTCTTGGCGTGGTGGTCTGCCCACTTGCGTCAACTTTTCCTGTCATTGTTGTTCAACTCAGCACACTGATACAGCTGGCAGGAAAGGAGAAGCTTAGCCCACCATGAGGTCAGCCAATCAGACGTCTCTTAAGCGGCCAACTGGAAAGTCATGTAATGCTCTGAAAAATGTGCAGGTTGAACTGAACATACAGTATGTGTCACTGGGTTTTCAGTGACAGATGGTAGTGCCTGTGGATGCCTCTTCACTGAAAGATACTATATCACAAATGTACATTAAGTCTCTGTAATGACACTGTGACTATCGACATCATTTATCATATAATGTAAATTTTGATGCATATATAAAAATGCGCTTTACATTATACTTTTAGGTACTCATCTATAAATCGATCATAATCTTTCATATCTTTTAAAGCAGTCTGCAGATGAAATTAGTATATGTTAATTGACAAAAGCTTTTTGCAGTTCAACAGAATCTAAATTACTACATTCATCATCAGAGAAAGTAAAGATATTATTATATGTATTGAGGCCAATGACAACAGACAACAAATTAACATCAGTTTGATGGATGGAAAACTGCAGGGGCACAATGCTCCCAAAACAGCAGCATAAAACACCACAACAAAGCCCAGAGTAAAACAGACTATTCATTGTTTTCTAACGGAATATTCAAGGCTAAAGTATGTTAATTAGGAAGGGTTAATTATGATATCAAAAGAGAACAATCTGATAGCAACTTGATTGATGTTTTAACTATGACAAGGCCAAGCAGCAACAAAGAGTGCAGGAATTTACACTAAGGTTACGGCTAATATACCGATCTCTTAGCAAGAATATCTGCATAAAAAATAAAGTTACAGAAATGAAGAAGTGACTGCAGCAGTGTTGTTACCGTGCATCTCACCTCGCATGTCTTCTCTGGGCCCTTGCTGTGGCTCTGCAGGAAGCGGCATCCATCCTTCGCCAGTCTCTGGACCATCTCCAGTCTGGAAAGATCCTCCTTGTCATGCAGAATGCACGTGCCCCCCTGCTGCAGCACAGGGGACACAGAGAACATGTACCTCAGGCCACAGTCCCACGACATCGCAGACTCACCAACCACTGTCTGTCCACCAGGCAAAACAACAGGACTCCTGCCTGTGAGCTCACTCTACTCCTAAAAATGTCTAAGAGGAGGTGAGCAGCTCAAAAATGAGGGTTTGTACAGTTTGTGTTTCTGTGTTTGCTGTTCAGATGAATTGCAGAATCTTCTGTTCCTGCAGCAGGAGCAAATCCCTGTAGCTGTATGAATGGTCAGCTCAATAACAGAGAGGCACACTCAGACAAGACTTTATCAGTTGGGCTCCAGGTATCTCTCTGTGTTTGGCTCTTCTGAGAGTGAATGACATATTCCCCCTCTCTGTCCTTCCCCTGCTTTTTGCCACTGGGGAGGGGACTGAGTGAGTTAGAAGCACAGCGGTTTCAGGAAACATCTGGTGAGCCAGAAGGCCCCAAAAAGGAAGTTTGAAAATCTCCCGAAAGCAGGAGAGCGTCTAGATTCAGGAATGGGCAGGGAACATTACACTTGAAGGTCAAACACTTGTTAGGGTGGAGATGTATTACATGTGTGAGGAAGTTTAAGGTCATTCAAGCACAAGCATTAAACCATACGTCACTGTTCTGTTTTCAGTCACATACAGTGAGTGAATATCAAGCAAGCAAGTGTAAGTAAAGTGCACAAATGTCACAGAACTGTTACAATATATTATAATAATGCCATAGATAAGTTAATGAGAATGTAAATGTACAATGTGGAGTATTTCGTGAAAGAGTTTGTCTACATTTGGCCATTGTTTGGAGGAGCAAGCAGAATGACAAGAGCTGACAACGGATTCTAATAACAGATAGTCTGGACGCCACTAGTTAATTAAATTGAATTGTCTTTCGACAGAAAATGACAACTAGTTTGTTGGCAAAATACTGTGTTCTAAACCGGCTAAATTCAATGGCTTCCAGAATGTTGGTCTGGAAAAAACAATATATCACAAGACATAACTGATAAAAGGAATTACAATGGGGATTTTTGAAAACTGTTCTCTCATATTTTATAGATCAAACAGTTTGTAGATTTAGGGCTTTATCTTTTGATATTTCTGTATTGAATGAAAAAATTCCCCAAATATTAATTAATCCATTCATCATTTGGTCTTTGAAATGCTGGAACATTTTGGCAATATCCATCACAGATTTCCAAAGCTCAAGACAATCTGATCACACCGCCCATCAACCAACAAAACCCAAAGACTTTAACACATATACAAAAAATCATTGCTAATATTTTTAAAGGATAAACTTGTTGATAAATTGTCTTTTTTCAATCCTAGAGTAATAAATGATCAAATTAATTGAAAAAAATAAACATTAAAAAATAATCCTAGCTGTAACCTTAATACAAGGGTTTTTAGCCATAGTTAGCATGTAAAGCTTTAGAAAATACCTAGTGTTTTTGATCATGAGAGGTGCTACAGAGCAAAGTTTCATGAAGCTTTTCCTCTGCTATTGTATTAAGTGTCTATTAAGTGTGACTTGTTTGTTGCTTGTTAAATGAAGTTTGTCAGCTGCGTAGTCACAGTACAGAGGGACCAGACTGATCCAGAGTGTGTTGACCAAGGTAAAGCAAGGACATTAATTCTTCCCATGAACACTTAATCTATTAGCATTATATCTTTTTCCCCCTCTGTCAGCACTGTGACGCCTGACTTGGGTCCTTGCAAAGACATTCAATCGTGCTGCTGTTATAAACTGCTGATACAGCAAACTGTAGAATGAAAAAAGGTTCCCATCTCTTCTCTAGCTGCTGTTTCTCTTTCATGTAAGGTTGAAGACCCATAATTTCACCATGCTCTTCTTTCTTTCCAAGTAAGGGATTGGGAAGCTATCCACTGCCATCAGAGATAGTATGTCTGTAAAAGTGGTTATCAGCGTATTTCTGTATAACTTCAGCAGAATAACTTAATT
Organism: Naso thynnoides; assembly: GCA_029783665.1. Lineage (NCBI taxonomy): Eukaryota > Metazoa > Chordata > Actinopteri > Acanthuriformes > Acanthuridae > Naso > Naso thynnoides. The sequence goes on along the minus strand of JAQLOL010000025.1, from coordinate 13,062,915 downwards.
CCTATTCTTTTCATCAGGACTTGTTTGTTAAAGCTGGGGTCTTTATATTCCCTATATGCTGATGAATATTCCTCACCATTTGCAACTTCAAGGAATTCATATAATTAACAGTAGTCTTATTTTTTTTTAGATACATCAACTGTCTTTTGGTGGTATGTTATTCTATAACATTTCACAATGTAAAAGAATTTTAAAAAAAAAATCATTGACCTTAAATATCTAAAGCAAACAGCCTTGTCTTCCCTCCTGCTCCTGAGTGATACAAAGCCACCGCTATCAGTGACCCAGTTTCTCAAGTAAATGAATTGCAAAGTGAGAATGCCTAAAGTCAGACTTGTTAGTGAGCTCGTTCTAATACTCTGTCTTTAACCAAGGACTACCATGACTACCAAGGGAGGTACGGTGTTACTGCTGGCCTGCAGCAGTACAAAAAAACATAGTGATGAAACTCTATGAGTTTGTTACAGAATCCCCTCTCCAAAGAAACAACAGCCGGTCAATACAGAATTTCTGCAAATGCACAATCTCATAATCATTAAAGAAGATACAACAGGAACAATGTTATCACCATAGTATATGATTAATAAATGACTGTAAGATATATTTTCTGTATTAATACCTGACTATTCTTAAGTGCAAATCAAAACTAGAAAACATCACACCAGCCATAACACTTAACAATATGCTGACGTTTCAACTTATGAGTACACAGTACTCATGGTCGGTCCACATTCATCTTCAAGCTTGACCTTCATTTTTACCTGAACTTCACATCTGTAAAGTTGTAAAGACAGACAAACAGACAATCTTGCCAAACAACTGGTCATCAATAATGATATTATACATAATTGCGACCAGCCATGTTTAAGTTCTTGCATTCCTTGAATAAATGAGGGAATATTTAAGCAAAACACATGTACTGTATATGTAGTAACATAGGTTACATTTGACCATGTAAAGATGGTTACACATGCTGAATATTTTTTGGTACAGTTAGCCTGTTCTGTCATTCAAATCTACACTGCTTTAGCCAATACTGTCATTCCAGTAGGTAACACTGAACAGAAAGCTTCATACCAGGAAAATCACAGAATATTTTCAGACACTAATGTAAACATGTTCACTCAGCTAAATGGCTATATAAAAGATAAGTAATTTAAAATACATTCCTTCAGCCCACAAAAAATCCAAAAGACACATTTCATTTAAACAGAAAAAAAATCTGCACTTGGTTTGGCCCAGTGATATCAGTCATGACATCACCCACACCATAGAAATCAGGAAATGCAGAACCATCCCCCTTCAAACAATTGTCCTGCATGTTGGGTCTGAACGAAGGAACCAAAAAATTGTGAGTATGAAAAAAGTAACAATCAATTAAACAATGTTTAAACCCGCAACATAAGAAAGGTAATTGCACTGAACGTATGCCTGTGTGTTTGCTTTAACCCCCACATGCTTGATGTAAACTGCAACATAAGTGATTCAAAGCTAGCAAAGGCAAATCATAACAAAATCAACAAATGTAGATGGACTAAAATGGTGTAAGGTGTAACAAGGAACAGGAAGAAGCTGTGAATAACAGAGGACACTTACCCACTTTACCACACAGGTGTGTTGCTGTTTTCTTCTACCTGTAGCTCTCTCAAAATCTTTTTTATCCAACTGGATTTGGGCCCAAACCCCAAACTCGAATTGGAGTTGAAGAATCTTTCCCAGAGTGCTTTGCGAACTGGCTACCGTAGCCATGAGGGAAGCCCATAAATGTAAATTTTTTCACAAATTGTTATGCAAAAATGTTAAGATCAACTGAAACACCTTGTAGATGCAAATTAATATGTACAGTAATTGTATCAGTTGCCTTTCCTAGTCAGCTCAAGGCTACTGTTCATTACTAAAGTAACCAAACATTGCCAGTGACAAAAAAACCCATTATAACCTTTATTTAGCATATCAGGTTAGAGCTTCAATGGGAGAGGCATCCATAATGGTATCAGACACTGAGGCAGTCAGTGGTCATCATCATCATGTATTCAAAACAACATTTAAAAGGCTTCCAATAGCCATACAACTCAAATTTGCATTGCTGTGAAAATTAATCAGTATTTGTGGTGAACCAGTGTATTGGGGCGCCTTCTGACTTCCATAGTGGCTGCATTACATCTTTTTTTTTTGTGACAATCATTTTTTGGATTTCTTTACATACATTTAAATTTGACCTATATACCACTGAGATAAATTTAGACATTGCAGATGACAATATGAGACTGGATTTCCACATCCTTCAATTTCATATGCTTTCCATGATGTGCTTTCATGATTCTATCACCCTCATATGTCCTGTCATGTCCTCCTCTAGACGATACTCATCAGTCCATTGATCACTCATGGTACTGATTTATAAAATTTATAAAAGCCTGAGGATTAAGATACTGTGTGTGTATTGTGCCTTATCTCTATGATAATAATCAACAAAATCCTAGAGATTTCCTGCACTGTCACTGGGATGACCATTTGATGTGACATTGACCTCTGCTGGCCACATAAAGACATTACATTTGCATATGACCACTATAGGTTACTTGCCTTTGATACGTCTATGTGCTTAACATGAATATTGCGTGTAAATGTTTTATATCTGCTTTTCATAGTTGTATTCTTGCAGTCTCCCTTTTATCCGATGAGTGTATATGTCGATAAAGATGGCGGCAGCTTGACCACATTGAGCAACCAGTAATTTCCCTTTTCTGAACACGGCAGCTTTGTTGGTGCTGCAGCTTGGATCTAATAAATAAACTGAACCTGCTATATCTCAGGTTGTATAAGCTCTCTAGGAGTTTGAATATAGGTTATTAAAGGGCGTTGTCAGGGAGAACTCTAATGACCTTTTGGGAGTTAAGGATTCTGTAAATGTATATGCAAACACCACAAGGGACAAACAGCATTAAACCATGTGGCTGTCCGTTTTATTGGAGGGATTCCAATACTAACATTAACTTGTGAAGGTTGAATAGACGACTTTATTTAGGTTTCAGGCTGTGGCTGGGGCTAAATGGATTTTCAATGTCATGACCAAGATCTGTCTAATGTACCTTTTTTTTTTTTTTTTACAATAAATATATTTATTCGTGGATGATTTAGATCAGGAGACCTGATGCCAAAGATCATATTCAGTCATCTTTATTATCATATTTATCAGTCTGAAAAATAAGGACAACATGCATTACAAAAATGTCACAGGAAAATTATACAAATATATTGAGTGTTGATGGTTTGTATGACAAAAGGTTAAACTTTGATGTTATTTTCACTGTACATGAAGGAGATATGAAAACATACAGTAGCTGAGAGAAATTCCTCAGTCATATTTCCAACAGTGTTTTTGTTCTTAGTTGAGGTAAGGTAATGTTTAGTTCATCAGAACTACAAAAGAACAAAGCAAAGTGTGATACAGCACTGCCAATAGCAGTAACTGACATTTGCTATTACACATAGCTATTACTGATTTCAAACATGTCACAAAATGAAGATAGCTTTCTTTTAGATTTCTATAAAAACTATTAATATCACTCTTTATATTGGAAGGAAAGAAAGTTTGGAAACTATTTTTATTCATCTAAGTACACAAGCAATTAGAATAAAATAGTTTGTAAGGTTTGACAAAAGTACATGGCGTGATGTGATGATGTTTTTGTTGTCATGATCCATAAGCCGAGTTCACATGCATAAAAGAAAGGCAAATGTTTGCTTGATTCATCCACAGAGAAACAAACCAGGGGAAAGAAATACTTTGTCCTTTCACTTCTGTCCATTAAAAGGGGGGCTGCCTTTCTGATCTTTTTAAGCAAACAATCTCACATCAAGTTCCCTTTATATTCCTTTTTGGACATCCTGGAATATTTCCAAGTGGACGGATCAGTAACATCAATGCCACTTGTCGAAGTACTGTCTCGTCTTGTTTGTTTTTTCATGTATCACTGCTAAGTTTTCCTCACAACACCAGTTCTTTACTGAGTGAAGATTAGAAAAATCTCTCCATCCATCCACCCTCCCATCCAAAAAGCTATGTAAGTTAACAGGCTTGTTTGATGAAAGTCTTGCAGGGTTTGCAAAGGCATAGGCTGGTGCCTTAGCTGTTACCTTTTGCGTCCTGTTGTACATTAGATAAGGACATTTCCCCTGGAGGTACCATTGCTGCATTTATTGTAGCCACCTCAACTTATGTACACGAAGGGAGAGCGTGTCTCCCACTCTATTTCACCTGAGTTCTTGTTTGCTGCTGTGGCATACAGCCCTGCAGGAAGAAAGCAACCTAGGTGGGACAGGCACCCTGCTGTGTTGTGCTGAAATGAATGGCTAAGTCAGGCGTGGATTGTTGCAATAACATTGCTGAAAGAACAGGAGGGAGACATTCATTTCACAGGTGCAGAGTGGAGTCATTGCTGATAAGCATCACATGCATGGATGTGTGGGCCATGTCTACTCCTTATGTGTCGAGGCGACGTTTTCTCTTGGCTTTGTGTGCATACAGGAAGTACATAGTGTGCCCAGTGGTGATGAATAATACAGAGATGATAACGAGGATGCCAAAGTGCTGTGGCTGTGGAGCGGAGATCACCATGATGAAGTGAAGCAGATCCATCAGGTAATTCATGGAGCTCTGCACCCCGTTTACGACACCCCGCTCTGACTCACAAATGTTCTCCTGCAGGAGCTGGGTCACCGTCAGGTCGAAGGACCAGAGACCTAAAATGCAGATGTCATGTGGATTTAAAGGTTGACCTTGCTATTAAATTATCCATTTGTAATAACAGTTGGGCATTTATTCAGCACAGTTACTAAATTTGTGGGAACAGTCAATTATAACCCAACCTCTACCTTTTAGACTGACATCAAGACTGACATTTTTTTATGGATCCCTGAAGTATAATTATCAGAAACTGCATTTATGTGGCATCCTGGAGGCCCAATAGTGATGCCGCATATCATATACAGATATAGCAATTTCAAAAATAAAAGAGAAATACTATGATTTTCACCAATATCTCTACTGAGTTGTACGTTTCCTAGCTTTTTGCCAGTGCTCTCTGGTGGATAAACTACAGTAAGTGCTTTTAATTTTTTTGGCATCTGTGTTCTGCAATTTCTCACTCACTTAGTGTCCAGTTAAAAAAAAGCTATATATTCATGATAGACTTATATTGGCTGAAATAGTGTATTTCATGTTACTGTATGGGCCAGACTCTACAGTTGACAGTATTCTTATGCATTGTACATCAGTATAATCGATGTATCAGTGGACACCAAAATTAATTAAAGTATTAAGATTTGGTGTCCTTTGAGACCAGTTGGTTGTCTATCTACTCACCGATACGTGCTGTGATGACACCCAAGAACAGCAGGATAATAGAGATGTAAGATTCTGGCGCTGTGCCAGAGGGCACGTTGTCAAAAAGCACAGTATTGTTGGTCCAGTGGATGGAGGAGCGATCAGGTAGCAGTGGCTGATTGCTGCCTCCCCTCAGAGGATAAGTGTGTTTTTGCTTTTGGCTTGCCATCCTTCCAAGTTCGGCAGAGGAGTTCGAAGTAATGTAGGGCATCAGCAAGCTAAGATCCATAGGGCTACCAGGGGCAAACACAGAGCACACACACAGCAACAAGCAGCCCAGGTGGAGGCAGCTTGAGATGATGCCTGTGTTGACCAGGCCATAGGTCTTCCTGAGTCTGGTGAACATCACAGTGCCCATCAGCCCTGTGATAGCTGATACACCCATCAGCAAACTTAGGAGAGAACCGCTTATGCCCTGAGTGTAGGCATAGCCAGTGGTGATGCAGTCAAATCCCAGGACTGTGGTGTAGAGGAAAGCCAGACCCATTCCTGCCAGGAAGACGGGCTGGCGATAGTAGGCGCTCCAGCCGTCTTTGCAGGTGCTCACCAGCCAACGAAACCTCCGGAAACACAGCGGCAGATCCGTGATCTCTTTTAGGTGCAGGCTTGTGTTGCAGTTACCTTCTGTCAGAGGTTGAGGTGGTGCAACATTACCATCATCTGATGAGAAAAAGGAATGTCATCCATCACTTCTGATGATCAATATTAAAGGCCCAATCCTCAGTTAGTATTCTGCACCCTTTCTGCTTAACGTCAGGTTAGTGACTCAGCATCATCTGTCAAATAGTATCGGATGTTGTACACAAAGTGTTTAGATAATATGTCTTCTATGATGCCGCTAGTCCTTTGAATGTAACTGTCCACGACAGTACAATTAATAAAGTAACAGCAGCAACCACAACAACTCAGTAAACCCACTGTCGCAGGTGGCTCCAGGCTAATTACAGCAATTTGATATTCAGGAAATGCTTTCTGTCACAGTTTGGAGGACTGCAGTGTCCCACAAATGTATGTAACATTTTCATGCCTTTTCAAAAAAAATTAGGGTATTAAGTATGAAGTTATCTTGGTTACAATTAAAAAAAAAACATAATACAAGCGCTCATAGTATCTGTGGAGCTGTGCTTACACGATACCTGAAGTCTGAAACCAGCAGCAGACACCAGAGCAGCAGGCTTGCCCTCTGATTGATCCTGCTGATACCGTGAGCTCCTGTAATCTCACTTCGCAGTGCTGCACGAGCCTCAGAAGCTGTGTCTGCATGCATGCATGTGAATGCTTCTCCCAACATAGGAGCTAAGGGCTTCAGTGAACAGTGAGACTAAAAACAGGCATCAGTGACGTTTTTTTTTTTTTTTTTTTTTAACAACAACTTTGCATATTAATGCTTCAGGACACTTGATTACTTCTGACAAGCTGTATAAAGGCATTTTATGATTTTGTTATGTAATCGATTTTTTTCCGTTATATTATGGTGGGGGTTATTTTATTATTATTTTTTTAAACGTTTGAAACTTGGTCACCATTCACTTTAACTGTTTGGGAGAATAATGCAACGTCTTTTCCCCTTGCCACTCCAGCAGTGTTTTGTGGACTAAAATATTTCACTCGACCTTCCATTGGCA